>CAEGAD010002707.1:0-22555 GCA_903067055.1 Poeciliopsis paucimaculata | reverse complement strand
GGGTGTGTGGGGGGTGTCGGGTGGGGGGGGGGGGGGGGGGCGGGGGGGGGGGGGGGGGCGGCGGGCCCGCCCCCCCCCCCCCCCCGCGCGGCTGGGGACAGATAGCAGCTGCAGCGGGCCTCACTTCTGCTAATACCTGGATCACAGACACGGGATTTTCAAAATAGCACGAACAACACAGAGATCTCTTTGTGCCACACAGGTTGATTTTTTCCTCCTGTATTCTGAACAGACGAAAGTTGATCCAGTTCTCCTCCATCTTCTACTTGATGGAGTTGGTGGCATCATCGGATTGAGGGGTTACTAGGGAAACTCAGAGATCCCTCTCCCTGTTGAGTCAAGTTCAGCACATTTTAGCAGCAAGGCAGCTCAAAGTGCTTTAAATTACGCCATCAAAGCATAACACAGTCACCAATTATGAAACAAGCCATAAACATCGCATTTTGTCAAATGCCATCAACAAATGAAATACACATCAAACACATTGATCAGTGCTCCAGTTATTAGAAATCAAAGGCAACTAGAAACAAATAGGTTTAAAAGAGCATTTAAAAGAACTCTGTGTTTTGGCAGTTTTGCAGTTTTCCGGAAGTGTGCTCCAGATTAGAGGAGCGTTTGAGAAAGACGAATGAATGATGAACTGATAGTTTTTCTCTTGCCAATACTTTCCTAATTGCTGTAGTTGGATGTTTGGTCTGACTGTTCTTCTCAGATGAAAAATCTCTTAGATATCCCCATTTATAGATGTGGACTGTAGTATTTCCGCCAAATGTTCTGAATTTATACTTGCTCTAGTCTTATAAAGTCACCTATATCACACATTGTTTTCGATTAATTTGATTGTTTTACCTGCTTCATCCCTATGTTGCTGTGTTGGGATATTTAGTTTTTGTTCCTTTGTCCAGCAAAGCATAAAAACAGTCATTAAATAATCAGGGAATCAATTGTATTTGCTTACAATTGGAGTAGATTTGAAGTTTGGCACTCCTTATTTGTACTTTTGTGTGTCTAACCTCGTCACTAAGCACCTAAATATGTTTGTTTGAGTTTGATTTTGTGTCATGTTTCCACCCATTTCTAGACCCCCTAGTGTTTAAACTGTCTTATGCTGTTTTTGAGTGCAATATGGAGCACAGACGAGGTGACTTCCTGCTAAAACTAAGACCAAGGCGCCAAACACCCCCTCTAAAAAGAATATTTGTTTGCATTTGACGTCTAAAAAAAGAGACGGTTCCTTACATTTCTGTCAGACTGTGATGTACCTCAAACATAATGTTCACCTCTTCGAAAACCAATTGAATTTATACACTGAATTTTTATCTTCGTTTGGAAACTTGATGCTATTATACATCACCGCCCATGATGACAAATGATTAGATTTTACATTAGCGAATACTCTGAAGAAAACACGCAAAATAAGGAATCTGGAAGGTAAAAGCTCTTAATTGTCCAGCATGGGTGTTTGTCTTTGGTTCAACATCTGGCCAGATGTAAAATTCAGCACAAATCCACCTCCCCACTTTACTAACGTGCTCACACACATACACACACATCTCTTTTATCTCAGCTAGAAGACGGCTGGCTGGCTCTTGGCTTGGAGGCGCCATTAACCAATTTAGCTTCCAGATGTCCATCATGCAACCACTGCCAAAGCTGCACAGTTTTCCGAGAGCTTCACACGAACGCAAAGACGCGCTCAGAGAGAGCTGTGATGTGCTGATGCACGGACACAAAAATATACCTAAAGATTGGATTGGGTTTTACATGCGAAAATGCAGAAAAAAGACGCTCCGTTTAACACATCACACACGGTGCCGAGGCGACTGCATAATGTGCTCCTCACCTTGTGTTTATGTCTTCATGTGAGAGCGGTATTTGATTGGCAAGTGCAAATCCTGATAAAACTGAGACTTGCTGTTTGATCATCTCTAAAATAATCCTCCACCATCTGGAGGAGATAAGCAAGTTAAATACACAGTTGTTCCTCCTAATGTCTTGTCCCCCTGAGACACGAACACACGCACACATCCCAACCCATGCCCCTGCGCGCACACACACACACACACACACACGCGCAGGAATGCACGTGTAAACGCCAGCATCGACTCACACAAACCCACATTCACTCTCCTCAGATGGACAGATGCTGCACCTCTAGAGGCACAGGGACCCAACAGCTGTTCCCAAGCCAGTCAGATGGGCGACCATTGATAGTTCATGAATATTTTACACTCAGCCAAAATGGCTGCTTTCCAGGCCGCCTACGAGAGCAGTCGCACCGGACCAGATGATCATCGTTAAAACTGTATGGACGGACTTTATTCCACAGTTTATCAATCCAAGCCGCTTTAATATTCCGTGGAAGTTCTGACACCGACAGAAAGTTTCGCTCGGAGTGCGAGTTGAATGTAGAATGGGTGCGCATTTTCTACGTTTCAACATATCGTGGAGCATAGCAGTGGCTCCATCATTCTGAGGGGATGTGTTTTTCTTCAGGTTAAGATGGTTTCATTCCTATTTGGGCTGCTTTTTGCGTCAGTTCAGCCCAGCATTCCACTGTCTTCACATAAATGTATTTTTATTTGCTTATTGTGTCATTAAGGTGAAAACAGCCTCCAACAACTCAAAGGATAAACTCCTTACCTGACGGACAATTTATGAGGCCAATAAAGGTTTTAGCAAACCTTATTTGCCAAATAAGGAAATAAGATTATTTAACATCTGGATCTGAAGAGACTAACTCTACACTAGAGTGTGACAACACATTTTTACCTGAATATCGTCACATTCAGTAAATTATAATATATATCCCAATGAGTTTTGATTGTCAGATTTAAAGAATCATTAAAAAAAAACCCAACAACTTTCAAGCCATAAACATACTTTTGATTAAGCCCAAATTTTTGTTTTTAAAAAATATATATATATTTTTTTATTGGTCTGATGTGAAATCCTAATTTTGAATGTTGTGTTTTCATGAGCCACAAAATCAACACAATTAAGAGAAATAAAAATGCTAAAACGTCAATCTTTGCCTATGTGACTCTATATAATACGTTTCACTTGGTGGCGGAGTTATTGAAATAAGTTGACTTTTCAATAATATTCTAGTATGTATTTATGAAATTTTGAATATGAAAAATTGATCGCCAAAAATTTTTTTATTTTATCCAATTACTAGCTGAAAATTCACACACAGTGGTCTGGCATTTGAAGCAGTATCTTATTAAATAATTGCTGAATCACTTCCTGCAAAATCATCACACACGGTGATGATCTTTAACAGTCTTCGCAGAAGACTTCTACTCATTAAAATAATATGTCTCTTTGTTTTAAAGCATTTTGAATGATCCTGTGAATAAATGGTGCTGTAAAAAATAAACTTGCCTTCCTTTTTGCTGATGCAAAGAAGCTTCTAACATCTGCAGGACACTAACTGGTGAGGATCAGAATGAAGGACCAATGCAGAATAACCAACCGTAGGACCACAGTGATACCTGTTTAACGTGTTGTCATGTGTCATGTTTCATGTGTGTCTGGGAACCTCTTGGTCTCAATGTGATCATGTTTATAGCTGTAAGCCATGACCCTCAGCCTGCACTGAAAGTGTTTGTCGTCGTGTTGAAATGCCTGCGATGAGAGTCAGCTCATCTAAGTTTGAAGCGACGGTTCTCAACCAAATAAAGTTGGATTTCTCCCTCTGGGTCGGGGGTCGGGCTTTGGGTCAGTCAGAGTTAAAGTGTCTTGTTCAACAGTTGGGGTAGGATGGAGCAGGAGGCAGAGGAGGCTGCGGTACTACGGACACGGATCCTGTCAGTTAGGGAGGAGAAACTGCTGAGCCCAAAGGTGTAGTTCTCCCAACTGCGTGAGAAACGGATTATAATCGAAACAAGATCCCAGATACATGCAGCTGTAATGAGCTCTCTCTGGAGTGTGGCAGAGTGACGAGCTCTGTTATCTCTGGATGGGGGTTTAAAATTAGAGCTTCTGCTTTTTAGCACTGAAAGGAGTCAGAGGAGAGGGTTTAGACATCCGACCATTATGCCTTCTGGCAGAGTCTGGGCAAAAATAACAAAAAACATTTGTTGTTTTTTTTTTCTCTTTTCACAGGTCTAGAGAGGTCTAGTGTTAACTTGTATTCTTTCTGTGCTTCTTTCTATTATCTTCTTCTATCTCCTTCTTTACCTTTAAGCCTTGCCCCCACCTTTCTCCTTTTCTCAATTTTTTGCCTCCATGTACATCACATTTAAGTAAACCCAGAGCAATTTCTAATAAAGTTTTATGTAAGTATATCAAGTGGAGCATCATGACGAAAGCTACAATGCTCCACTTGTGAAAGTAAGTCTCTTGAGCCTCACCTTGACACTCAGACAGCATTTCAGACAGTTCACTTAGAAAAACACCAAAAGTCGCTCGGGAGAGGGATGTTTTTGGTTTCCCAGACCTCTTATCTCTGTGACTCTGAAAACAATGGATGACTTTCCACCTGTTTACTTTTCTCATTTTTAGGCACACACAGCACAATATGCTGTCATGGTACGGTGCAAGAACAGGACAAAAAATGTGATGGGGTAACATCAGCCAGAGTCCGAAGAAGATCTTTCAAATATATGCCAGAAGTCTTGAGAGCACTTGATTTTATTCAAAAATAGCAGCGTAAATGGCCGTCAATAACATTTTTAACTCAACATTAAATGATTGCAAGAACACCTAAATGCTTGGAAGCAGAAGTTAGATGTAGTTCAAACCTTTTTTTTCCTCATCACAATCCACATGAAATATATAACTGGATCCCACTTCTTTTGTTCAACAAAACAGAAACAAACAGAAGTTGTAGGTCTCCTCGATGCTGTGCTTGCTTAGGACCTAAATATACAAAAACACATTGATGATATCTTCACACCATCCGCGTGCGACTGATAGGAGAGAGGTGAGAACATATCGTGTGTGTTTGATTGGCAGCTTGGCTCTGGGACCTGGAATGGCTCCAGAACCTCTGCAAGGGAGAAGATGTCTCAATATGTACAGCACTGCCTGTTTTACTTAAAGCCAAGGTTTTTATTACATCCTCTACCTCTCTGGTTCTGCCTCTGCCTGGGAGGATAGATTAATCTCAGATGCCCCGGGGCTGAGATTCAAACATCTGTTTGCCCCTCTCCACATCTCTTCGTTTTTGACTCTGTCTGCCAGCCAGCGCGTCCCAGAGTGAAGCCCCTCTTGCGCAGCCCCATTATGGATATGATGAGGGAAGCTGAGGGACTTCAGGTTTCACAGACTCTTAAACAGACAGGAAGCAGACCGTCTCTGACCAAGGTAGAGGCTTTATAAAACAACAGGAAAACGCAGGCAGATAATCCGCTATGAAGGGTCTGAGAGGAGAAATTGGTAAGAAAAATAAAAATAATGATGTTTACTCTGTTCCCTGTTATCACTCTGGGCATCTTTTCTTAATGTTTCCTTGGTTTTTGTTTTTGACGCCCTGCTGCGTTGAAAGTGAGCTGAACGAGTCGCCAGCACAAAAATCTACAAATTAGGGTTTCTCCTCAGGCTCATATGTCATTCTGTGGAACAATTTTTCACTGGCAGGTCAAATTGATTATTATTACTTCTTTGCTTGTAAGATTGTATTTAAATTGTTCACTTTAAACTTTCCCTAAACGTGTTCAGATACTGCATTAACGTAGAGTCATGCAAATGTACTCATACAGTATGAACTGTTTTACATCTTGACAAAATACAGCCTCAAACTTTCATGTCATTTATAAGGATCTCAGTCGATCCTTAAAACTCCTTCTTTTAAATGTTAGCTGGATCTCTTGGTAGTTTTCCTTCTTTCTCCCACCTGAGCTGTGCATCTCTGTGGCTCCTCCAGTTACATGTCGGTTTCAGTGGACCGGTGTGTCGAGATGTTTACATTATTTTATACCCTAACCTTTCTTTAAACTACTTCGTAGTGTAATCTCTAATTTGTCTGCTGTCTTGCTTGGTTTTTATGATGCTGTCACTGCTGTTCTCTGACGAACTCGAAAGGATTTCCAGAAAAAGCTGGATTTATGCCGAAATTAAATCAAAAACAGGCAGACTCGATTTAGGTTACTTTAGACATAATGGATGTTTTAGGGGCATCGCAATAAAGGGGGTTGACCATTTTCAGGTTTTTAAATAAAACAATGCATACGCCATGTATGCGTTGTCAGTGGACAGTGACTGTCACGACGTATTTCTGATTTGCTGAAGAAGTGTTTTCCAACAGTTTACGCATGTAGAAGACCTTTGGATATAAAAATCAGTCGACAGAAAAGATGTGATGAAAGCTGGTAACGGGGATCTGCAGCGGGAATGATTCAGGTCTAGTAAGCTTTTTAAGTAAATTGCTTTTCCTTTGCTTCAGGGGAGAAATAATAGCCACACAGAGGACGTTGTGTGGCAAGATTAAGGAAGAAATGTAACAACAACAAAAATCCACCTTAAAGTAAAAACGAATCTGATGTGTGGCTGTAGGTTAGATTTAAGTCCTGTGAGTAACACTGCTGGAATCAAAATGTTAAGGCACAAAGTCCACTTTGAGTTAATCTGAATGGAGACAATTGTGTGGATAATATGGGATCTACAGCGACCTCCAGAGGTGGAAAGTAGTACTTCTGCTGGAAACAGTGCTGTATTTACTTTAAAACAACACACAGGATTAAATTAGTTCATAGTTTCCCCTCAGACATGTTCATCTGTAGAACTTATTTCTGAAATAAGCAAGTGTCAGCGCTGCTTTTACCACTATGACAGTATCTGAAGAAGGTCCGGCTGTTCTCCACTAAACACTTCAGACTGTTTCTAGATAAACACACTTCATTGTTTTCTGTTGGCTTAAAGTAGAAAACCTTGACCCAAACTTTCTGTAGATGATTCTGAGCTCTGCTTTCCACCTGGGTGTTTTACATGCTCGCTCTTTTTGTTTTATCAAACCACCTCAGTATTACTTTTCAGCTGCAAAAAACCCCAAAACGTTTTGATAGAGTTACTTTCAACATGTCTCTCACCGCTTTCCTGGTCACATGCGCAGACATGGACACACGCACGCCTCTGTTCTGGCATCTGCCGTGGCGAAACAATGAGTGAACAGGGCGGGAGGGGAGGAACACAGGAAAGGTGTCAGATGTTTGGGAAAACTGCATGGGAATTTCTTGAGAGGGATGCACAGTCCAGAGTTCGGGCTATCTGGGAAAGAGCTACTCCAAACAAGAGTCTAAAACCTTCTAAAATAGTAGCACCACTTTATATTTATCATCCAAATTAGCCAAGAGTTTTGAAAACTTTGCCCCTAAAATCCAATTTTCTCCTATAGGCTCATTGTCGGTGTGCTTGTTGGCCCTAATTGAACTTTCATGCATGAACAAGGGGCTCATTGTAACATGCTAGTAACACGGACCCCCAAATTGATAGACACATAACAGGGCCGTCATTCATTTGCATTTTAACTAGTCCTTCAGCGATGACACCAGATCGTGTGAATTCATTATCATACAGGGCTGCAGTTCATCCAGCCATCTATTAGTAACGCCAATTAGTTTACTGGGACAGGTTTGAGGAATGCAAATAGGGCTGCAGACACACACACACACACACACGCACACAGACACAGACAGGCCCAAACCTTTTCTCTGTCTTTTACATCAAGCTTCTGTTAACAAGCAGAAATGTGATAAAAGGGTTTTTGTCCCAGTGACCCACATCTGAGACAAAGTTTAAGCAAACGTGTAAGGTGCGGCAGTCTTAACTGAATAAGTTCATTGACATATCTGTGATTTGTGATGGTGGAGACCCCATTTGATGCTCGCATAATGACTATAATGTGAGAAAATGTAAATATATCGGCACATTTTAGGCGCACCTGTCAGTGAGTGTGAACACAAGTGTTAATGTGGAGAACAATTTGATTCTTGTAAACAGCCTCTTACAGGTTAAACAAGCCTTGCCACACAAAGCCTCGGCGTTACAAGGCAAAGCAAGTCATAGGTCTGCCATTAAAGTGCCAGTCATGCGTCTCCAGGGAGAGCTAAAACTTCTCAGCCAGCACAGAAAAGCTGCGACATTTACATCCGTTTCTTCATGCAAAGCTTCTCCTTCTTCTTTGATTCAGGTGCTGAAAATACTGAATGTGTTTTGGCGCTTATTCATGTCCCAAAAAAATGAAGATGCAAAAGTTGATTTTAGTGATAGATAAGTGGATCATCCTGTGGTCTTTAAAACGTGTTTAATTGGAAACCAGCTTGAGGAAGCTGGTTTCCTCAAGCTGGAAACCAGCTAAAATCTTCCCCAGGAGATTTTAGAGGCAAATTACGAGTTTGACAAATCTGTTTCTGTAGCGGAGAACGTTAAAGCTCATGTTTTTGTAAATGAATAAATATATAAAGTCAATAAAAGTTAAAATCTTGTGTTTTCTGTGTAGGAAAAAGAATTTAAGTTTTTGGCCAGTTTTAGCAACTGTGCTAATGCTAAAGTTACACTTGCAAGCACAATGAGCAGCAATGAACAACACTTACTAGCTGTGTGAGATTTCACTTGTATTTTGTACCCTAACCCCAAACTAATAAAACATTACTGAAATACTAAGAAACCATTTAAACCTCTTAGAACAAAGTAGAAGAAGATTTTCTCTGATAACTGCAGCTGAAATGGCAATGACTGTTTTAGGGTTAAGAAACTAAGCATTATCAGCACATTTGCTAAACTGTTTAAAGGTGGAGGAAAATAAACATAATTGCTCTCACACAGAAACTTTGTCAGCCACAAGCTTCATAACAGCTAGGCTTTATTTTAAATTTGTTGATGCATAAATAGAGAGAACAAAATCAAACAATGTTATTTATTAAAACAATTGATGGACAAATTATATACTGTTATAAAATAATATTATAAAAAACAACAATCCTAATTTTTTTCTGACTTTTTTAGCATTTTTGATTGGTTGTTGAAGGTCTTTTAACTCCTGTTTCATTACATTGTATTATATGTGCCCTCCAGTACAGAAATCAGACAGATTGAGTAATATAATATAATATGATATATGATAAATATGAACCTTACAGTTCTTTGATGGACTTTTCACAAGACAAATGGAAATAACAGTTGAGTGAACCGATATTAGTTTAACTCTCTTAGCCAGGATATTGTTTGTTGTTCATATTTAACCATAACTAAACATTATATTTACAAACTGAGCTGCTTGATTCATTTCTAACAAATTAAATGGCTAACGTTCTCTACCGTACATCACATATAACGAATAGGAAAACCGAACCTTATTCAGTGAAGTTATAATCAAAATGTCTATATAGACGTCATCAACAAAGTCTCTGATTTTGCCAGAATTCAACCTTTACTGAATATTACATTTTAAAAGTGATATACATAATAAAATGTTAATAGCTTATAATTACACTTCCAAAATATATCTTACCGGTTGCTTTATTAAAGATATGTACTTGCCTCTCTTTCCTCTCCATGACTGAAAAGGACTCAGATTTGCTTTCGAATGCAGTGTGCTGCCATACGACTCATTTATTACATCTGTTTACTCATTATGAGGACTAAACAGGCACTTCTGGTGGAGGCACAGCTGTTATGCCACTGATTAAGACCTGAGTGTATATTCCTGTTATTCCAACAATCCAACATTAAGCAGTATCCATTGAAACCAGCTGTGTGTTTTTCAGTCAAGGTGGTGCACCTGCTCTCGTCAGCTCCGCCTCCTCCCCATCACCCCCACCCTTCCCCCTTGACTACAGTACCCAGAGCGCATCGCGCCTCTCTCCACTCGCTCTGTGCTGCGCCAGTAAGTCCGCCCCACTGACTCGCAGAACCAGTTGGTTTGGCCCAGCGTCTTCTTTTCCTGCCTCCTCTCTCTCTGTGTGTACTGCTGCCGCCGCTGCTGCTGCTGTTGCCTGGTGTCAACCTACGCCAACGAGAGAAAAAGAAGACATATCCCTCCCTCTCTCACTCCTCCACTGTGAGACGGCCTTGACTTTTTTCCTCCACCTCCTCCTCCTTCCTCGCCGGCACCGCTGGCTTCCGTGCCGTGCCAGTCAACTCGCCTCCTTCCCCCGGCTCGAGTTCAGCAGCAACAAGCTCGGAAACATCTGGCCGCCGCAGAGTGCTACACTCCCACTGTTCCTGCAAAACGCCTGCTCGCCCTGGCAGCCTGCTATGGAAATTAGTCCAAAGTCAACCTAGTTTGGTCTCCGAAGGAAAAGAAGAAGAAGAAGAAGAAGAATTGACGGAGGAGGACCTTGTTGTCTGTAAGTGTTGCCTCCGATACGGGAGTCCTGTTAAAGGAGGGTTACGGAGGAGGGGAAAAGTAGCTAAACCTTCCTTAGCATGACCGTGTTGTCTCTTCGCTCTAACGGTCGCTACGCTGGCCGTCCCTCCGCGGTGTTTCACCAGCTGTTGTCATAGCACCGGGGCCTTCGGAACAACCGTAAATAGCTCAGGACTACCGGAGCCCCGGTCCGCCTTTACTTTTGTTAGCCGTGGCCGGGGCTACAGCTAGCTGCGTGGGTCAGCGTGTCTCCGGGTCTGTTTGTTGTGTCTTCTGGTGAGAAATTAATAACAGCCCGCTGCCGTTCGGAAGCTGTGACACGACTGTGACTTTTAAGCTAATTTCCCCCCCAGAAAACAAGGCTTAAACTGAGCTTAAGGAAGGCTGCGATACCTGAAACCAACTTAAATAATCAGGGTAATTTATTATTAGAGTTATTTGCTTCTTTATTACATACAGAAACGCATGTAGTAAATATCTCTACCTAAAGAGTTATTTCTAAAGTTAATCTAAAGTTTGTTTAAAACGTGTAGCTTTTTTTTTTTACTTTTCTGATCAGCTCAAAACTTTAATTTTAAAAAGACAAATATAAATACTACATTTTGTAATTAATCATTTATTTCCAGCTATAATAGCTTTATTCTTATAATCCTTATACAACTAGTCGTATATTCATGCTCTTCTAAATTAAATAGCAGGTAAACTTATCTCAAGCTTTACATTTACAAATATGTTACATAAAGGTCAAGGTGTAATATAGTTTCAAAACCTTTCAGGGTCAAAATAAATAAATAGAATCTCTTTCATAATACTCCTCTGGTGGAAAATACAATTAATTGGATGTCAAGGAAAGTGACCAAACCAGAACTCCCCTTCCTGCACACTGACAATCAGCTGACTGAAAAACATAAGAGGATAACTAGAATTTCAATTGTGGAATCTAAAGTTTCTCCAGCTGTTGTTGTTGTAAAGAGCTGCTTAAAGTTAAAATTTTACATCATTTATTTCTTTATTTTTCTTGTGACGACATTAAGATCTTTACCGAATGAAATGGACAATCTCCTGCAAAATTGTGCACCTTCACCTCAAAGCTGAAACGAAAGCGAAATAACAAGCTCGTAATAAGTTGCTCCCCGTCTGCAATTTTTTTTTTCTTTTGGAGCTCCTTGTTTTTACGACTTGTTCTCATTGTTTTCCCCTCATTTCATCCTTGTCCGAAACAGAGGAGGCGGAGTGGGGTTGTGAGCGGGAGTTGGGGGGAGAGAGACAGAGAGAGGGGCACAGTTTGGTGAATGAATAAAATGATGGAGTGAATGAATACAAGACGAGGCGCAGCGGCGCTGAACCGTAAAAAAGTGGGAAACAATATCAGCTGCGTGCGTTTGTCAGTTGCGAATGTGCTGTGCTGGCCTTTGTTTATGCTTACTGGAAGGAGCTGCATTTAAAAACATCCAAAACAGGTCAGCAAAGGAAAAATAAGTTTTTAGCCTCAATCCGCTTTGCCGTTTTTTTGTTGTTGTTGTTGTTGTTTTGCAAACTTTCCCTTTTCTCTCTGGAAGGTAGCTCTCCTCTAGTTTAATGATGACACAAATCAGCATCCCACTGCATTTAGTAGCTTTTCTTTTTCTTCCCAGAGAGAGAGAGAGAAAAAGGGAAGGGTGGTTGGGGTAGGAGGAGGTGGGATGAGGGGGTGCGGGGGGGACAAAGTTGTGGAGTGTTGGTAGAATGAAAGAGGAGTCTGGTGGCAGGAGTGTAGAGGAGGCAGCATATGGCTGTAGAAAGAGCACAGCTGGAGGTAGCATCTCCATCTGAGGATGATGTCAGAGCAGCTGACAGGCTGCCATCCACCCCACCTCCTCCTCCGTCTCTCCACCCCCCCACCTCCCTCTCCGATCCTTTATTGTGAGTCTCAGCGGCAGCCTGGGAGAGTTAGCGCTGCGTTTGTGTGTGTGCGCGGCGATCAGCGCTAGTTAGACGAAGGAGGAGGAGGAGGAAGTGGCGGAGGAGGAGGAGGAAGAGGAGGGAGGTGGTATCTCGTTCCCCCTCCAACATCTCCTCCACTTTGCATCTGTCCCTTGCAGTTTGAACAGCGTGCTGTTGTTTTTTTTTTGTTTATTTGTTTTTTTCCCTTCGTTTTTTTTTTTTTTCCTCTCTCCTTTCCTCCGCCTGCCTCCCCTCATCTTCTGCTTTGCTCTTCTACCCACTCATTGATTCAGAGTGAGAAGGATACACAGCCAGTCAGAGAGAGAGAGAGCGAGCGAGCCCGGCTATCCTGCCACACTGGAGTTAATCAAGTTGATGCGTACTGCTGCTGCAGGTATCGTTTCTGTGTGTTTTCTGTGTGTGTGTGTGTGTGAGATGCCTAGATATAGACGGGATAGAGGAGTAGTTATTTCATTCCGGAGGTTCTCCCTGCGTGTCAAGCTTGTTTGAGTGATGTGTGAGGATGGTAGTGGGTACGTTAGCGGTAAACGGTAAAAGTAGTTGCTGCTGCTGCTGCCGGTGTTGGTTTTTTTTTAGTTTTTAGTTTGAGTTTAAAGCTCCTGCCCTCTGACGTGATGTTTTGGACACTTTCCATGTATTTATTTAATATAATCCAATCAGAAAGCACAAGGTAAAGTAATATTTAAATTCTGTGCAACTTTTACAGATGTAACATAAGTACAAAAAATATATATATAATCCACTACTTATTCAATCGAAACACAAAAGTACATTTTAAACTGAAATAAGTGCTTATTTAATCCGAATAATCAGATTCTGTATTTTCTTTTTGTCCTTTTCCAGTCGATTTTGTCGCGTTTCAGTATTACTGGAAAGCATGCGCGGTCCCGGTCTTGCCCGCTGCTCTCCCCTTCCTGTCGGCTGGAGTAGAGGAAGACTAATTTAGAAGTTGCAGATTTGAGCTGCCTGAATTGGCTAGACAGCTGTAATCGCACTCCCTCCTAGTCTTAATCTCTTTATCTGGCTAGCAGCTGCCATATGGCCCCCGTCAGCTGGATCAGATGTGGGTAAGCCTCCCTCCCCGGCCGTCCCAGCCGCTCCCTCCTTTGCCCTCCTTGTGTTTGCGTGTGTGTGTGTGTGTGTGTGTGTCTCCTCTTGCAGACCCCTGCCTTGACGGAGTCGCCTGGCCAGGGTTAGGGGCAGGGTGGCCGCCGCCGGCTCCCTCCCCAGCTCCCTGCCGCTGCCGTCGCCGCCGTCTTTATTTTTAGCCATCTTTAAGGATTAGGATTGATGCTGTGACGAGCAGGGCACTTACAGTGATTGTATTGTAAATCTTCTCTTCTTGGTGGTGGGTGGGAGGGTTGAGGAAGAGGGCAGTTTCTTCTGCGGGGCGGATGTGCAGAGAGGTTTTTCTTTTTTTTTTTTTTCTCGTAAGATTCAGATGGGAAGCAGTGCGTAAGTGACGAATGGTGTGTGTGTGTGTCTGAGGAGGTGGCAGAGAGAGGGGGTTTGGCTGGACAGAGGGGTGGGGTTGGGGAGAAGAAGGAGGAGGTGGGAGGTGGTACACCCTTGTCCCCCCGTAAGTCGCCTCATTAAAAGCAGTCTGAGCGAGCCGGAGGGCGAGCGCACACACACACGTACGCAGCCCGTAGGCACACACGCTCGCATTCCTGCTTCAGCTTCATTCAAATGAGGCGACTGAACCGCTCGGGTTAACACAGCGCAGAGCGGGACCCATGTATTTTCTCAGGCAGGACAAATCAACTTGGTTAACAGGTGGGCCGTTTTTTATGCTTTACTCATTTCATTTTTCGTCCTCTTCTATTCTCAAACTTTCAGCTCCTGAAACCCTCATTTTAACGAGGTAAATTGAATTTAATTAATTTTTTTCCCCCTCTGGTTCAGACAATATTAACATTCTCCATCCTTTCCTCCTCGCCTTATCTCAGATCTTAAGCCGGCGCTCACAGGTTAAACGAAGGACAAGCTTTTTTCATTTCTGGACCTTCTTCTGTTTTTTCCATTCAGCCAGTTTTTCTTCCTGACTTAGTCTGTGGAGGTGGTTTGTGGGTAGGTAGGTAGGCTGGTGCTCAGCGTGTGTGTGTGTGTGTGTGTGTGGGGGTGGGTGTGTGCGTGTGTGTGTGTGTGTACATGCGGACAGAGCGCGCAGCTGAAAGCTGGTTACCTAAAAGGGCTGCGCCAGGCCAGGCCAAAGTGGGTTAATAAAAATAACCAGCGTAGGAGCAGCGACAATCCAGGAGTGCAAGCAGAGGAGTTGGAGAGCTGCAGGAAGACTGAGTGGAGGAATCTGTCTCTGGAGGTTTATCTGAGATTAAGTTGTGGTTAGAAAAAAAAAAAAAAAACATGGACAAGTTGATATTCAGCCTTTTTATCAACATTTTTCTTAATGTTTTTCATATTTGAATGAGTTAAATATTTGCAGAAAGAATTTGAGCAATAATTAAAAAATGTGTTGCATTTTAGATAAAAAATATTCCCAATGTGGGAAATGTCTCTTTTTTTTAAATCTTTGTTTTGAAAATGTAAAAATGTGCTTATTTTTCCTCCCGGTGATTTTCTCTGCTCGTGATGTTTCTTCTTCCCTCTGTCTGGTACCACATCTTGTTCTCCATTTACCTTTTTCGACTTCTAAAATGTAACTGCAGCTGCAGAATTGTAAGGGTTAAAAACAATAATATTTCCTCTTGAATTTAAAGAGTCCTCATTTCAAGTTTAGCTCAAATTTCCACAAATTTTCCAAGTGTTCTGGAATTGTTTATTTTATTTTCGGAGCGCGTTCAGTTTATCGCAGCCGCTCGGCTTCTTGTTAGCGACCATTTAAAAGCCGTCCAACGGCGAACGCACACACTGACAGTGTGTATCCTCTGTGTTCCCGGCTGCAGGTTATGAGGACGGCAGGATGGAGTTCCCAGACCACAGCAGACATCTACTCCAGTGTCTGAGCGAGCAGCGGCACCAGGGCTTCCTGTGCGACTCCATGGTGCTGGTGGGCGATGCCCAGTTCCGCGCCCACCGTGCCGTGCTGGCCTCCTGCAGCATGTACTTCCACCTGTTCTACAAGGACCAGCTGGACAAGCGAGACGTGGTGCATCTCAACAGCGACATCGTGACGGCGCCGGCCTTCTCCCTGCTGCTTGAGTTCATGTACGAGGGCAAGCTGCAGTTCCAGGACCTTCCCGTGGAGGACGTGCTGGCGGCGGCCAGCTACTTGCACATGTATGACATCGTGAAGGTGTGCAAGAAGCGCTTGAAGCAGAAGGCCACGGCGGAGGCAGACAGCACGCGCAGGGAGGACGACGGCGGCTCCAGCTGCTCCGACAAGGCCGACAGTTTGTCCGACGGGTCGACGGGGCAGCCCGCTACCGCCGACCTGCTGCACAGCGATGAAGAGGAGGAAGGGAAGGCCGAGGGAAGCCAGCTGTGGCTGCGGTTGCCATCTGCAGACAGACCGGGAACGCCGGGCGGGGCTGCGGCCAGTCCGGGGCACGGAGAGGCGGCGAGCCAGCCAGGTGAAGGCCTGGGAGAGGGGGGCAAGGTGCTGTCGCCCGCCGGCAGCCCCAGCAGCTCCACTGGGTCGCTCTCCCAGAGATCCCACCGCTCCATCAGCTCCCGCGCCGGCCACAGGGGCAGGAGGGTGTCGAATGACGCGGCCGACTGCGTCCTGGACCTGTCGGTGAAACCCATCGCCGTTAGCAACCACCATCCGTCTTACTTCAGCGGTGCGGCTACGCCGGACAGCCTGCAGAGCCCGCTGGCGGTGAGGGTGAAGGTGGAGAGAGGGGTGGCCTCCGACGAAGACGAGGAACTGGGCGGGGGCGACTACAACATGGAGCACAGCGGCCTCGGTAAGACGCAAGTTCCCAGTGCCAACGGATGCCTGAGTCACCACGGTGTGGGCGGGCCCCTGTCGGCCCAGAGGCGGCTGGGTCTGGAGGCCCACCTGTCGGCGCTGCGCGAGGCGTCTCTGGCGTCGGAGCTGGAGAGGGACGAGAAGCCCCCGGCCTCGGCCGCTGCTAACGAGGACATCCTGGGGGGGGAGAACGAGCACGCCCAGGCCGAAGCGGCCAGCATGGACAACTCCCTGCTGCCTTACGTCTCCAACATGCTGTCGGCCCAGCACACCCAGATCTTCATGTGCCCGCTGTGCAACAAGGTGTTCCCCTCGCCGCACATCCTGCAGCTCCACCTCAGCTCCCACTTCAGGGAGCAGGAGGGCATCCGCTCCAAGCCCGCCGGGGACGTCAACGTGCCCACCTGCACCATCTGCAGCAAGACCTTCTCCTGCATGTACACGCTGAAGCGCCACGAGCGGACGCACTCGGGTGAGAAGCCCTACACCTGCACCACCTGCGGCAAGAGCTTCCAGTACTCTCACAACCTCAGCCGCCACGCAGTGGTGCACACACGCGAGAAGCCGCACGCGTGCAAGTGGTGTGAACGGCGCTTCACGCAGTCCGGGGACCTCTACCGTCACATCCGCAAGTTCCACTGCGAACTGGTGAACTCGCTGTCGGTGAAGAGCGAGCCGCTGGCGCTGCCCAATGTCAGGGATTGGGCAATCGAGGACAGCTCCCAAGAGTTATGGAAGTAGAGTCGGATTGTCGGGTTTGAGAGAGGCCTGGGGAGGTGAGAGGAAGGTGGCAGAGTTATGCGGTCGGGGGTTTAAGTGAGTCATGTTCTTATTCGTTGCGACATCTCATTCAACCGCACTTTAATAGCACATGAAAATGTTACTACTGACTTATTTTTACTGTCTGTTTGGGGGTTTATGTTTTGTTTTATTTTGAAGTCCCGTAATGATTTGGTGTTGGTTCTCTTCTGTTGTTTTCTTTTCTTTTTTTTTGGTGTGTGTGGGCGTGTGTGTGTGTGGGTGGGGGTGTGTGTGTGTGTGTGAGGACACGGTTCCCTCCCTAAGTGTCTTTTTTTATTCTTTATTATTATTATTATTATTTGTTATTTTTGGAAGAAATTTCTGCATGTGTCTATGTTTCACCCCAGATACGACACTCCCATCGCCGGCCTCACCGGTTCCACAGGCAACAAGAGTTCATGTCGAACACACTGAAACAACACACTAAAAACAACAACAACAAAAAAAAATGGGTACTGTGAGGCCGCCGCGCACGCCGCCGTCTGAATACGAATGCGTGCGCGCATTTGATTCTGCACTACTCCGGCAAAAGCAAGCAAACCACGACAACAATAAAAAAAAAAAAGGAAACAAACAAATAAA
This sequence comes from Poeciliopsis paucimaculata, assembly GCA_903067055.1. Classification (NCBI taxonomy): domain Eukaryota; kingdom Metazoa; phylum Chordata; class Actinopteri; order Cyprinodontiformes; family Poeciliidae; genus Poeciliopsis; species Poeciliopsis paucimaculata. The sequence goes on along the minus strand of CAEGAD010002707.1, from coordinate 5,045 downwards.
AGAAAAATCACCAATCATGTGTGAGCGCGTGTGAGTGCGTTTTTGTGTGTGTTAAATTAGATTTTCCTCCTGGCATGAAGGTGTGTTTGGCGAGCGCTCCCCACTTCTCTCGTTAAGCTCTTTGGTGTTGTGTTGGGGTGTTCAGGGGAAAGCTGACTGACTGATGGCACTCATGCAATGCACAGCCTCCTTTTTTCACTTCCAATCAATCTGAAGTATTTTCTAAAAATGAGAAGACCTTTACAAATATTATTGATAGATTTTTTTTTTCTTGAATCTAGCTGGCAGTCTTTAAAACATCTCTTGTAAATGTATTTAATTTAAGGTTGTTGTATATTGTTCTACTATAGTTTAAAGATTTTAATCCCTTTTTTTAACTTAATAATTATTATTATTATTAATATTATTTTTTGTTACTTTTTTTTGTAATGGGACCTGCTGTTGTTGCATGATGTCCAAACCTGTATATTTTAAAAATGAAAATGTGAATCTGCTGTATAACTGTACACATTGTAATTGAACAAATATTTGACTACACGCTCTTTTTTTTTTGTTGTTGTTGTTGTTTTCTTTTCCCTCTTTTTCTTTGTGAATACTACTCCAGGGTGCGGTCTGTTTTTAAAAATGATGAAAAACTGAATATCACTCTCGATTTCGAGGGGGGAGGAAAAAAAATGCATGGAAATTTGATTTGGTCTTAAACTTTTAGGTTGTTTTTGCATCGGAAAGGGGGATAGGGGGGGAGATGTTCGAACAGTAAATTTGTTGGTGAAAAGTTAGCAAAGAGGCGACCTGATGAAGCATTTTAAGCACTGATTTGTCTGCTGTGTGAATATGCGCGTGGGTGCGTGCGCGCGCGCGCGTGTGTGTGTGTGTGTGTGTGTGTGACCTGGTCCGTACCAGTCGATCGAACCTACTGAAGCTCTACATCCACCCAGCACTTCTTCGTCCCCCTGCTCCTCCTCAGGCATCAAATGTCCCCACTGCTTTGCGTTCCCTCCTCTTTTGTCTTCTTCTGTTTCCTGGTTAAGCCGTTTCTTATTTATCTCTACAGATCTGACCTCTTTTGTGGGGCGGGCGGACTGATAACATGGTTTGGCTGAGATGTGAAGGATACCTAGAGAGGCAGAGGAGGTTAAGCCCAAGCCCTCTTGCTTTAAAGTGTAAGGGTCAGATATCTGTGTCACACTGTTCCTCATCTGTTTGCAGCGGATGCCGTAACTTATCTGAGACTTTCCTTTAGAGGAGATGGCAGAGAATTGGCCTAAATCAGGGGTCAGCAACTTTTATAACCCAAAGACTCATTTTCATTCCCGCTGAAAATAAATGGATTTCTTCAAGTGCCACAAAGCCTACCTAAACCTTTCAAACTATGATAAATGTTACTGAAAATTTTTGTAATTTATGGTTAAAAAAACAAAATTTTCGCTTCTTCTTTTGGTTTCAGATGAAAGAAAAACACTAATCTTTTACCACAAGATTGTGAAGCTAGAAAGGAAAAATAAAAAAACAGGCTGATCTCACTCCATTTAAAAAAAATATCTTGTACTATTACTGTAACTCTGTTGTGGAAATCTATAATTGATAATCCATGAAAGCTGGCCTCCTTTATGTAAAAATCACTGCTCAATGTAGAAGCATTTGGACCAATGTCATTAGGAGCCGCAGGTTGCCGACCCCTGGCCTACATCAAGACAAGCACCTTTTAAGCTAAAATGCGTGAAAGCCTAATTTTGCTGAAAAGATGCCTTTACTCAAAACTGACGTTTCTAAAGCTGTGGAAGTATCTGATACTGGAAAAACATTTAGAAATGATTGATGGAAATCATGTAAATGTGCTGAATTCAGAGAAATATTGTCTAACTATATTTTGATGAAATAATTGGACTTGTTTTTTTTGTTTTTTCTTTGGTGACTGTTGTGTTTGGGTTGGGGCTACATCAGTTTAACAATTGCTCTTTAAAAGATGGTCAAGCGTTTGTACAATCCAAAAAGCATTTGGCAGTGATGCAGGCGCGCCAACGTTTCCTCCTCCTCCTCTCAGATGCGTGTTTTTGTGCGTGTGTTGGAGCGTGCACGCCACCGTCATCTGGTGGCACCTGCAGGCTTTGCCAACGCAACAGTGTGGGTGACATTGCAGCAGTTTGCACCACATCTTCTCATTTTTTTTCCCTTTTTTTTTTTTTTTTTTGGGTCTTGAAACGTTATCTCTTCACTGGCGGCGCCTCTGCATATGGGCTCCTTCCATCCTGCTGTTGTTTTCATCACTACTGCTGCTTTTTTAAAAAAAAAATTTTAACGTTTTTGTTCCTCTGGTTGTGCTTGACCGCCTTAAACTGCTGTAGTCCAAGCTATTTTTTTTAATTTAAATATATTTCTGTTGAAGTGTGAGGTGGACCGGCGACTGCCCTGACATGACGTCTCCATCTTTTGCTGTGCTTACTTGAAGGGGAGGGTGGGGGAGGGCTTCTTTTTTTTTTTTAAATTTTTGGTCAAAGGTTAAAAACAAAAAAGTATGAAACAAAAAGGAAGTTCACAGGAAGTCATAAAATGTTGGGAAGGGGGATAATGACTGAATCTGTTTTTGAAAAAGGACAATCACTGTCTGGAGAAAAACAAACAAAAAAAAAAAACAAGCAGATTTTTTTGAGATATATTTGCTCCCTGTTGAGATTACAAAATTTCTTTGCTTTTCTTTCGACGTTCTGTTTCCAATTTTAGTCATTTTTAGCTTTGACAATCATAGCTGGGTTTGTTTTCTTTTTCTCAAGGGGAGTAAATTCTAATTGTATTTAGTTTTGTAATTTTTTGGTGTGCTGTTGTTGACATTTTTAAAAATTGTGTGCAAAAACTGCAATAAATTATAAGAATCCCGAACCTCCGCTCTGGTGTGAAGTATTTTTGTTTCGTTTTCATGATGAAATGTGTATAAAACGCCAAACATCGCGATTTTGTTTCTACACGGTCGCTTCCTCATTGTTGGGTTGGGCATTTATCGTATCGTTTCTCATTTTTAACTTCTTATCAAGATCACAATAAATTAATAATTAAAGATGTTTATAAACAAACAAAAAAAAAAACTCCATATTGTTGGGATTGGTAGTTTTAGTATTTTCTCCATATCATATCGATATTATTGCGTATCGATACATTTAAAAGTAGGATTAAATGTGGTTACTGTGTCCAGCTTAGGGATATAAATCACACTTCTTCATGTGACTTGTGTCCTGAAGAAGCGTATTAGGAATAAGAATGTTTCAGTATTTGTGTTTGGATTTTTAATGGATGTTACAACTATACAGTTATCTAAAAAAAGAAAAAAGAAAGTTTGTATTGTTCCTTTTATCGTTATCACAATAGTACCACAAAATATTGTGATACAATTTGAACTCGTCCACCATTGATACTTAGAGTACAGATGCTGTTTTTAAGGCAGCTCTTTTCAGATTGGGAAACACGTTACCAAAAATGCCTAATGTGTCCATTTTGATGCACTGGGCATGAAAATCCCCTGGTGTATTGCAAGAAGCTTCCGATAAAGGCAACATAAAATGTACGTAATTTTTTTTTATTTTTGATCGTGCTGTTAAATAAACTCACATATAGAAAGCTTCACATCTCCAGTCTTTTTGCGCGCGTCGTGCTGCAGCAGGGACTGGGCGGGAGGCCCCCCGGCCGGCGTCCCGTCCTTCTGTCTACTTGCGAAGTGGGTGGAAGTCACGCAGCCTCACGCACACGATTCAGCGTTTCTGGACACGGAACTTCAGTCTGAAGCGGCTGAGACGTAGGCCGCGTTCGAGGAGAAAATGTGCAGCAGCTTGTCCAGATTCAATCCCCTGCAGCAGGCACACACACACACACACACCCACACACACACACGCCCACACACACACCCCCACACACACACACACACGCACACACACACACACACACACACAATGCCCTTTCGAAAGATCCTCCAGCACGGGTTTCCAGTAAAGAAATCAGCTTTACCTGCTGGCTGCTCTTACAGATGCATTAAAAGCCCCTTGCACTCGCCGGCCAAGGCGCAGCGTTCATTAGGCCACAGATGGTTTCCTCGGTAAGCCCCCAACGCGATAAGCTCACTTCTAATCTTTATGACATGATCCTGTGTCTGATGAAGGCCTAACATTGGCTAAAGAAAGTTATGAGTAATTATATATATATAGCTTTTTTCCCCCTTCTTTTTTAAAGTTAATCTCTTTGCGTGTGTGTTTTCTTTTTCTCTGAACTTTTACATTGTTGACGCAAACTGGTTTGCACACTTTGGAGTTCTGCGCACGCAGTTTGTCTCCCATCACGAATTCCTGTGACATTAACTCCTTTTCGGTGTTCATCATTTTTAATTAACTCGTCTTCACACATGATTTCTATTTTCATAACTTTATGTTATTCGCCGAGTTAAAAGTTCAGTCAAAATGTGTTACGTGTGGCCAGAAGTGAAATGTAAATACTGGAGACAATATTTATGCACCGCGTTTCCATGGCGATCTTAAAACAAGCGTCATATTCGTGTCCAGATGGACATGATGAAGCCCGGCGGGTTAAACAGTGAGGATTAAACTTGATAGAGTTTATAGACGGTTTATAAAGGCTCACGTGTGTTTTCAATGTAACAGAGAGATGTTGCATGAAAAGCAAAAGCTGCTGCGCTCAAAGTTGGTCATTTCATTTTATTTTTTTAAAGTCTGTCACTTTGTGCTACCTGTAGGCCTACTCCTCCTTTCAGTCAGGTTTTTTTTTTTTTTTTTTCTTTTCTTTTTTTGTGTGCCATGGACAGAAAACATCTCTGGTTCTGCGCTGCTTCATGATCGTTAATTGCAGTCTGCAGCGTCGTAAGGGAACATCTGCTTGCAGACAACTGCGCTCCTCTCTGTCTCGGCGAGGTTTTTTTTTTTTTTTTTTTTTTTTTTTTTTTTTTTTTTTTTTTTGCTAGGAACAATATTTGTGTTTTGTTTTGTCTAATTTTTTTATATGTGAATTGGACAAGTAGTGCGCCGACAGAAAACAGTTCAAGTGAAAAA
>CAEGAD010002682.1:0-50736 GCA_903067055.1 Poeciliopsis paucimaculata | reverse complement strand
CTGAGCTGGAGCAGCTCTCACACACAGAGGATCACAACCAGTTTCTCCTCAACTACCCCTCACTGCCAGCACTCAGTGAGTCTACAGGCTCATCCAGCATCAACATCCGTCGTCTGAGACACTTTGAGGATGTGACAGAAGCTGTGTCAGAGCTCAGAGACAAACTACAGGACATCCTGAGAGGCTCATGGAGAAACATTGAGCTGAAGATCACAGAGGTGGATGTTTTACTGTCAGAGCCAGAACCAAACAGCAGAGCTGGATTTTTAAAATATTCACAGGAAATCACTCCGAATCCAAACACAGCAAACAGATTGCTGTTATTGTCAGAGGGGAACAGAAAGGTAGAATCAACTGAACAACTACAACCTTATTCTATTAATTCAGTCAGATTCAGTGATTATTTCTCTCAGATCTTGAGTGCAGAGAAACTGACCGACCGTTGTTACTGGGAGGTGGAGCTGAGAGGCAGAGGAGTTGTAGCAATTTCATACAGGAATCTCAGCAGAACCGAAGGATTTGGACTCAATGACAAATCTTGGTCATTATATTGTGACTTAGACGGTTATATGTTTCACCACAACCACATTGAAACTCCAGTACCGGGTCCAGTTTCCTCCAGAATAGGAGTGTACCTGGACCACACAGCAGGTATTCTGTGTTTCTACAGCGTCTGTGAAACCATGACTCTCGTCCACAGAGTCCAGACCAGATTCACTCAACCTCTATATGCTGGATATGGGATTTACCATTATGGATCCTCTCCTGAGTTCATTAACCTGGATAGTCAGCAGTGATCTGAGGTCCAATTGGTTAAAAACAGTATTTTAGTTTCAGATTCTGTAGTTTCTATCTCTGTTCAGAGATCAGCTGTCTCTATTAAGAAACTTTATCATCTTGTTTGTTTTGTTGATGTTGGAGTTTGTCTTTGTGCTGCCCCTTCCTGTTTCTGTTCAGCCATGGAGACATTCACTGTCCAGGGGGATTTTTTCTACCTAAACTAGTTATATTCATATTTATTTTGTCAAATCAAATGTTGCATATTAAGATCTGCTGATGGAAACCAATTATCCTCATCAATCAAGAGATCCGTTAGTATTTTACAGCACAGATCAGATTCTGGGTCAGACTGACTGTTGGAATGGATGAAAAGAGCAGATATGTGGACAAAAATATAATAACATTTTTGTGTTTTATATTTTATTTTGTATTGGCAAGCAATAATATTCTTAAAGTGAAGTGTTGTATGCAATGGTTATTGGCTGCAAATGTTTTGGTAATTTGGAACTTGAAATCTCTAGAAATCATTTAAATCTGTTCTGGCTTTGGCTGAAATGTGATTATTTTCTTTACTATGTTTTTATGATTTTATACATATATATGTTTGGTTTGTATTATTCTGCTTTTATCTTAAAAACAGCAGGATTTTTGTGTCGTTCTCAATAATTGTTTCCTCAGTTCTGGAAACCAGTAACATCTTTAATAGTTCCACTTTTTCATGTTTCTCTGTTTCTTTTTTTGTCTTCGCTTTGGTTTTGCTTTTTGCTGGTTTTTCTTTTCTTATAGTTTTTATCTCTTGGTGGGAGACTCATAGCATCTGTGTTTGTGGGGTGTGTGTTGACATTTGACCTAAATATGGATTCTGATATTGTTAAAAAGGAATAACGTTTGAGATTTTCAGTTAATCTACACTTCACATTTGTGAAGTAACTGTTACCTGAAATATTTTAGACAACTATTTGAACCGCAAGGTTTTACAGAACAGTGCGTTTTTGTAGATTTAACATGTAATATTGTAATTACGTGATTTTGGTAATGGGTTGCTTTGAATAGGCCATTCTGAGCCATGAAACTCCAGGGCTGAAAATGAGTCTGACTCCGGCCATTACTGACCGTTTATTATGAAAGTACTTGTGGCGTATCAGCCTGAAGGTTTTAACTACTTCTTTTCTGCTACAGGACAGATATTAATGGACAACTAAACAAGCTCATAAGGATGCAATTTTAATAGATTCCTAAGACTTACATTTTCTAAACTGACATGAAAATGTTTTTTTATACGTTTGGTGGTTTTTCTGTTTGGAAGGATTTGTTTATGCTTCATAGAAGGTTTTGTCTGGAGTTTTTAGTGAGTTAGTAGTGAATAAGCAGCAGAGGCGATATTTTGCTTGAGCTATTTTGAATACCTGTCTGGACTTGAAAGCTGCTTGGCTGCACATTTCAACTTTAGTTTCCCTCAAGTCTTTGCTTTGTGAATGTTATTTATTCTCACAGTTTCATGTTTATATCTAAGCAATTATTTTTTATAACCATATTTAGAAGTACAGAGTAACACACTTTAAGCACTAATCTGGTTCTAAAATTCAGAAAATGTTAATTTCTAAGTTTAAAGAATAAATATCTCTAGACGATCACTGAGGTGGATATTCTACTGTCAGAACCAGAAGAAAGTAACAGAGCGAGATGCTTAAAATATTCACAAGAAATCAATCTAGATCCAAACAGAACACAGGAATTTGATATTATCTGAGTGGAACAGAAAATTACTATTTGTGAACCAAGAACAGTCTTATCCACATCATCCAGACAGATTCACTGATTATAATCAGGTTCTGAGTACAGAGAACGTCTGACTGGACGTTGTTACTGGGAGGTGGAGTGGAAAAGAGGAGTTGCTGTAGCAGTTTCATACAAAAACATCAGCAGAGGAGGAAGATCAGATAAGTGTTTATTTGGACTTAACAAATCTTGGTCATTATATTGTGATGGAAACAGGTACACTTTTCATCACAATAACATTAAAACTCCAGTATCAGGTCCAGTTTCCTCCAGAATAGGAGTGTACCTGGATCACAGAGCAGGTATTCTGTGTTTCTACAGCGTCTGTGAAACCATGACTCTCCTCCACAGAGTCCAGACCAGATTCACTCAGCCGCTATATGATGGGGTTTATGTTTATGCCGACTTCATTTCAAAGTTCATTAAACCGAAATAGTTGGCAGAGATCTGAAATCTAGTTGAAAATGTGTATTTTAGTTTCAGGTAGTCTCCGTCATTGATGATGAAACATCATGACTGCCAAGAATCATCTTTCTTTAAGTAGCTACTTTGTCATCCGGTTTGGGGTTCTATTGATGTTGGGGTTGGTTTCAGTGCTACATCTTTTTCTTAATTCTGCCATGGGGGCTATCACCGAATGAAATCAGCTTAGGTTGTTATTGAAAAGTGATGCTCATTTTCCTCTCTGTATTAATGTGCTTTTATGTGTTTATATTTGTAAATTTTTATGTTTTTTCTGCTCTTAGTCTTAAAAGTCCTAATACATTTAAAATCTAATGCTCTTAGATATTTGTGAATCAAATATCAGTTTTACATGATTCACCATCATGAATCTAATGTTCCAGAAATCTTCATTTTAGTTATTTAATCAACAAATATTTAACTAAATAAAATTATCTAACAATGTTGACACAACATACCTCATGTTATTTACAGTGCACAGTTACAAGTGCACTTGAAATAACAATACATGTTATTTATATAACATGTATACTGTAATACATAAATTAATTTGAACCAAACCTTGGAAAAGACACCCTGGGCTTTTTAACACTGCCATCTCGTGGACAAAAATGTGCAACTACCAGTTTTGGGCTTGAACAAGATGACTAAGTCGGGATCTGTGAAGGAAACCACAAAGGGATCATGACTGAGAGGATTTGAATCAGTTAAAACTCGTCACTGGGAACATTTATTTCTGAGGTGTAGGTAGATCCAAACAAAACCAACATCCACTAAATGGACATCCTGAAGTGCGGAAACGTTTCCTCTGAGAGAATAAAACTCGACTACAGATACATGCTGTAAACCGTCTGATGTGGGAATGAGCATAGAAATGTATACTTTTGAACAAGATTTAATACCAAAGTAGTTGTTTCTCTTAGTATCTAAACATGCTGGCTGTTCTTTTTCTCTCTTTGGGGTTTAACTCACAGCTGATGAGGAAGACAGAAACTGGGGACCATCCAGTGGAGAGCAGCACCACTTCCCGTCTAATTCAGATGTGAGTTATAGTGTTCAAGCAGCTTTCCCTGATTCTGTACCTGAGTGTTGTTGCACACATAGACAGTAGCTCTTTAAACAAGATCATCAACTTGTAAATGGATGAAAGCAATGGCTGCCTGGCCTAATTTTCAGTCAGGTGTGGCGCTACAGGTTCAAAAGTCACTTTAGTTGAGGTTAAGTGCTTAGTTACAGGTGTGGCTTTACAGACTGTTGTTTGAAGAGTTCCTTTATGGAGTTATTGGTCTGATTTGAAGAGCAGTTTGTTTTAAATGTTAATTACCTTTTTAGCTGGGAATTACTTAGTTTATTACTGACAAACTGCTTCCAGAATAAGAGAAACTGATCATGAAATCTGGATCTACATTTTAAACAAACCTAGGCCTAATCCCAGCGGAGTATCCTCTCTGAACTGGACCCTGAGCTAAATGCATCTCGGTAGCTGACAGCATGTTGAGTTGTGGAGGCTAAGGAGCGTGTCTGATGCAGAAAGAGAGCATCTTCCCTCACTCAGACAATCTTGCTGACTTCTTATCACTTCAATTTGAAAAATGTTCCCTGATTTCAAAACTTTAGCTCCTGCTTGTAATTCCAGAGTCCAGTGGGGCCGCAGGGTGTAGATTCAACCTCCAGATCAATATCAAAACCCTGAGTTATTTGATTATGCACAAGTGGGTGAACTGTTCATGTTCATAATTTAACTGTGTTGCATGTAGTTATCTGCGTCATAACTACATGCAGTTATCACTGCATGTAGTTATCACAATGTGGACTCTCTGTTCAACTTGTTGAATATTGATTTAACTGAATGGCACAATGTCTTGATGGAACATTCTCATTCACTGGTGGGTTTGTGCCTGATTAGAGGCACCAAACCAACGAAAGGTTTTATGCGACGAAATTACAGTTTGCATGGGCTGGTTGATTTGCTTCAAACTAGTAAGATCCACTTTTGTTCAGCCTGATGTTTATTGCCCAGGGTAAAACCAATATAGAAGAGCTCAAAGTCTAACTGAATGACTCATGTTTGGATTAAAGTTCAAACTAATTAAACCTCTAAGACATAAAAACTCAAACAGTCATTGTTACTGAGAGGCAAAATGGCTCAGAGAGCAGCACAGCTGGAGAAGATCACCTGCTCCATCTGTTTGGATCTACTGAAGGATCCAGTGACTATTCCCTGTGGACACAGCTACTGCATGAAATGTATTAGACGATACTGGGATAGAGATCAGAGGAGAATCTACAGTTGCCCTCAATGCAGAGAGACCTTCAGAAGAAGACCTACATTGAGAAAAAGTACAATTTTAACAGAGTTGGTGGAAGATCTGAAGAAGATTGGACTCCAATTTGCTGCAGTTGATCACTGCTATGCTGGACCTGAAGATGTGGCCTGTGATATCTGCACTGGGAGGAAGAGAAAAGCTGTCAAGACATGCCTGGTTTGTTTTGTTAATTACTGTGAGAAACATCTTCAGCTTCATTATGAATCTCCAGCTTTGGCAAAGCACAAGCTGGTGAATCCCACCAAGAAGTTCCAACAAAACATCTGCTCTCGTCATGATGAGGTGATGAAGATCTTCTGTCGTACTGATCAGCAGTGTATCTGTTATCTCTGCACTATGGATGAACATAAAGGCCATGAAACAGTCCCAGCTGCAGCAGAAAGAGCTGAGAAGCAGAAGAAGCTCCAGGAGAGTCGACAACAAATCCATCAGAGAATCCAGGACAGAGAGAAAGATGTGAAGCTGCTTCAACAGGAGGTGGAGACCATCAATGTCTCTGCTGATAAAGCAGTGGAGGACAGTGAGAAGATCTTCACTGAGCTGATCCGTCTCCTCCAGGAAAGAAGCTCTGATGTGAAGCAGCAGATCAGATTCCAGCAGAAAACTGAAGTGAGTCGAGTCAAAGATGTTCAGGAGAAGCTGGAGCAGGAGATCACTGAGCTGAAGAGGAAAGACGCTGAGCTGGAGCAGCTCTCACACACAGAGGATCACACCCAGTTTCTCCTCAACTACCCCTCACTGCCAGCACTCAGTGAGTCTACAGGCTCATCCAGGATGAAGATCCGTCCTCTGAGACACTTTGAGGACGTGACAGCAGCTGTGTCAGAGCTCAGAGACAAACTACAGAAACTCCTGAGAGACACATGGACAAACATCGAACTGAAGATTGCTAATGTGCATGTTTTACTAACAGAACCAGAACCAAGGACCAGAGGTGAATCCTTAAAATATTCACAAGAAATTACCCTAGATCCAAACACGGCAAATATGAATCTGCTGTTATCAGACGGCAACAGAAAAGTATCCTCAACTGACCAACAACAGTCGTATCCTGATCATCCAGACAGATTCACAGTTTTTCTTCAGGTCCTCAGTAGAGAGAGTCTGACTGGACGTTGTTATTGGGAGGTGGAGTGGAGAAATGGAGGAGTTTATGTTGCGGTTTCATACAAGAACATCAGCAGATCAAAATTGTCAGATGAATGTAGGTTTGGATCCAATAAAAAATCTTGGTCTTTAGAATGTCACTGTTCCAGAAATAGTTACATATTTCATCATAATAACATTAAAACTCCAGTATCAGGTCCAGTTTCCTCCAGAATAGGAGTGTACCTGGACCACAAAGCAGGTATTCTGTCTTTCTACAGCGTCTCTGGAACCATGACTCTCCTCCACAGAGTCCAGACCAGATTCACTCAGCCGGTACATGCCGGGGTTCGACTTTACTATGGATCTTCAGCTGAGTTTATTAAGCTGAAATAGTCAGCTGACGAAGATGGCCCTACATTTCTAGAGTTAGCTAGAAATGTTGCTAGAAGCAAAATTTCTCCTGATTATGTAGAGAAAACCTGGTAATGAATTGAGTTATTCAGTAAGCTGCATTAATTAGATTTATTAAGATGATGCTTTGTGTTTTCTCCACTTTATGCAACTGTCATGATTGGCCTTTTATTTTACTTTCATGATTAGATCGTTTGTTGTTAAATGTGTGCGTAAACTGAATTTATCTGACATTTAGCATATTTTAACGAATCTTTCACACCAGTAAACAGTAGTACAATAAAAACAGATGACACCTTTCTAAATGGTTTTATATTGTTATTATTTCTAATTTTATTTGTGGAGAAATGGTAATACATGTTAATTTAAAGCAGTTGGCCTGTAGAGCTCCATTTAATCCTTTCAGCAACAGAAATCTTGACCAACATGCATCAAGTCAACCAAACTCAATTTGGCCACTTGGTGGCAGCAAAGCTCAACATAAAAGGGTAAGAAGAAAGCAATCAACAAACCTGTCAGAATGAAAACAATAACTGAGTGGAAAAATTAACAGTTATACTTAACCTTAAAGAAATTAATCTTAAAGAAAGGGACCCACTGAAAGGACTTTATTTCTCAGCCTTTCTTGTCACCCTCTGTCATTACAGGGTCACAGGTCATACAGACTTAACAACAAGCTTATTCTCATCTTGATCTGACAGCCAGCCCTGTATGACCATGTTTACATTCCGACCCTCTTCTGGATGGTTGTGCCCAGGGTCAGACGATCACAATAAACCCTTTGGAGTCATCATACTCCAGTCCCAAGTCCCTGAATTCCCCCCAGAGTTGTGTGGAAAATTGGCCTCAAATGGTAGCAGAGGGTCATGTTCCACATTGAAAACCAAAGTTCTCGATCGCCTTTTACCCTCTGCTTTGGCTAGGAGTGTCCCTCATGCCTGGTTCGATTTTAAAGACTGAGATTGCGTGATCAAAACAAGACCACCTTTTTCTTTGCAGCCCCAGTAATCACCCCAGGCACTTCAGGGAAAGTCTCATTAAGAGTTAGTAGACAGTCACCAACAATACTTTGCATTGGAATCGGGAAGATAAGAATAGGTGTGGTTAATCCCTCTGCTTCAGCATTCACAGGCAATCACACTGGACAAAGGTATAAGGAGCAGGATTGCCTGATTACAAAGAGCCCAACCATGCCTCGGTAGCCCACTCCTATCCCCTTCAAGAACCCTAATGGACCCCAAAGTAGTTTTGGAAAGATAAAGGGTTTGCAAAGGGTCACCAGCAATACTTTGCATTGAGACTGGGAGGCCGCAACTGGCTTTTTCACTTCGGCTTTGGTAGGTGGGGCCGATCTATGCTTACCATGTGATTAGTTTTTTTTTTAAGAGTGGGATTGGCCGATCAAAAAGGATAAATGTTTCACACTGAGAACGAGCAGATTAGGCCCTGCAACCAGTCACATTTCTTTTGGGTGGAATATTCTCTTTGAGACTGCAAATGTCTTCGCAGTCTTTGTCTTTGTGGTCACTCTAAAAGGGGTCTTTATTTCTAATAAAGGTTAAGGATCCTCGACAGGTTTGGGTGACAGAATTTAGGAAAACAAAACTTGTAAATACCTTCCTTATGCGCAGTAGGACTTTACTGAATCCTAATTCCTGTGATTTTAAACATAAAATAAAGGTATTTTAGCTTTTACCTTTATCAATACACAATTTCTCAAATAGAAACCCTTGCAGGTGTCTTGTATAAATACCATTTGCAAATGTATGGCCAATCTATTTCTAAAAGGAAAAGGTTTATTGGATCCTTTATTGTTTTATATCCTTAGAATTTGATCAATTAGTTTATTACTGTAAGTGATACAATAATATCAATATAAATGAGTGCCTCACCAGATAACAGTAGATGGAGTTCTTCCATCCCAACCGTGGAGCAAAACCTTTTAATAGAAACAGTAGGCTCGTTAAAAATAATGATAAGAAAGCGTGAGACTGTCTGGATCGTTGCTCTACTGAAGGTTATTTCTCCTGAGAAAACCTCTGGTTTTTCCATCAAACATAGACAAAACATAACAGCATGACACAAAGATTAGACTAATAGCATTAATAAACTATCTGATAAACTATTCCACCACCGACATTTATGACATTCTGCAGTCGTCGTCATCTACCGCGTCCAAATCAAGTACAGCAATTTTAACACTGGAGAGCTGATTAGCTATTTGTATAAATAGATTAGATGAAACTTTTATAAAAGGTTAGTAATCAAACGAAAGTGCTCCACAAAAATCCCGAGTTTATTTTGTTTGACTTTTGTTTTACCAAGTCAGTTGGCTGAGAACAAATTCTCATTTGCAACATCAAGATGTATCAAATTGCAATACACAGAATATCACAAAGCAGGAACAAGAAAAAAAAAAAGCAACTTCTCGTTTATGTATCTTAAAGTCAAGTACTAAACTTCCTCATTGATGGCAATGAGGAAGTTTTCCTGGAAACTACGGCTGATTGTTGCTCACATAGAGACTACAGCTCTGTAAACCGAATCATCAACTTGTAAATCAAAGATGTTAAAGTTCTGCTGCAAGTTCAAAGGTTCCTATATTTAAGGTTTTAGTAACAGGTGTGGCTTTAAAATTGAATATACATCTAATTTATTGTCCCACAAAGGAACAAATCCTGTGCAACAGCAGCAAAGTGGCAGGCAAATTTTAAAAGTTGTTTTCTGTAGTTGCTGATCTTATAGGATCTGCAGTTTGTTTCTTTTTAGTTAAAAATTACTCTCTTTTTTTAGTTGGTGGTTTAGTTTCTTAAAACTAACAAAATTATGTCAAAATTAAACATGGATCTACATTTTAAACACAAAACATGGGACAAAAGCTGCACCAGAGAAACACAAGCTGGTGAGTACGTCCAAAGAGCCGCTACACAGCTTCTGCTCACGTCATGTTTATTTCTTTCTGTTAAAGAAATAAACATTCAATTTCTGCTATGAAATACCTCTCTTCCTATAACTAAAGTTATCTTCTTCCTGCTATAAAACACTTTGTTCACTGTGATTTATATTGCCCAACCAATAAACGATAGCGGCAGAGATCAAAGTCTGACTGAAAGAATCACAAGTTCAGATTAAAGTTCAAAGTCATTAAAGACTTTAAGAGAGAGAAACTCACACAGTCGCTGTTACTGAGAGGTGAAATGGCTCACAGAGGAGATCGGCTGGAGAAAATCTCCTGCTCCATCTGTCTGGATTTCCTGAAGGATCCTGTGACTATTGCTTGTGGACACAGCTACTGCATGATCTGTATTAAACAATCCTGGGATAAAGATGAGACGAAAGTCTGTAAATGCCCTCAGTGCAGAAAAACATTCACTCCGAGGCCTGTCCTGGTGAAAAACATTGTATTAGCAGAGCTGGTGGAAGAGCTGAAGAAGACTGGACTCCAATCTGCTGCAGCTGACCACTGTTATGCTGGACCTGAAGATGTGGTCTGTGATGTCTGCACTAAGCGGAGGACGAAAGCTGTCAAGTCCTGTCTGGTCTGTTTGAATTCATTTTGTTGGCATCACCTTGAGACCCACAATAACGACTCTGAATTAAAGAAACACAAGCTGGTGAGTACGTCCAAAGAGCCGCTACACAGCTTCTGCTCACGTCATGATGAGGAGATGAAGATCTTCTGTCGTACTGATCAGCAGTGTATCTGTTACCTTTGCTTAATGGATGACCATAAAGGTCATGACACAGTCCCAGCTGCAGCAGAAATGGCTGAGAAAAAGAAGAAGCTCCAGTTGACTAGAAACCAAATCCAGCAGAATATGCAGGACCAAGAGAAAGAAGTGGAGCTGCTTCAACAGGAGGTGGAGGCCATCAATGTCTCTGCTGATAAAGCAGTGGAGGACAGTGAGAAGATCTTCAATGAGATGATGCGTATCCTCCAGAAAAGAAGCGCTGATGTGAAGCAGCAGATCAGATCCAGGCAAGAAACTGAAGTCAGCCAAATAAAAGACCTTCAGGAGAAGCTGAAGGAGGAGATCACTGATCTAAAGTGGAAAGACGCTGAGCTGGAGCAGCTCTCACACACAGAGGATCACACCCAGTTTCTCCTCAACTTCACTTCACTGCCAGATCTAAGTGAGTTTGTACACTCACAGGGCATCTATATGCATCCTTGGAAAAACTTCAAGGATGTGACAGCAGCTGTGTCAAAGCTCAGAGATCAACTGCAGGATATTCTGGCAGACACTCATTCAAACACGTCAGTTAAAGTCAGCAAGGTGGAGGCTTTAAAGTCAGAACCAGAACCAAAAACCAGAAATGAGTTCTTAAAATATTCACAAGAAATCACTCTGGATCCAAATACAGTGAACATAAAGCTATTATTATCTGAGGGGAACAGAAAAGTAACGAGAAAGAATAAAAAACAGTCTTATCCAGATCATCCAGACAGATTCACTGGTTACTGTCAGGCTTTGAGCAGAGAGAGTCTGACTGGACGTTGTTACTGGGAGGTGGAGTGGAGAGGAGACAGAGTTGGAGTCGCACTTTCATACAAGAAGATCAGCAGAGCAGGATTGTCAGAGAAATGTGAGTTTGGAATGAATGACATATCTTGGTCATTTGACTGCCGAACAAAGAGTTACACAATTTATCACAACAGAGTTGAAATTCCAGTATCAGGTCCAGTTTCCTCCAGAATAGGAGTGTACCTGGACCACAGCGCAGGTATTCTGTCTTTCTACAGCGTCTCTAAAACCATGACTCTCCTCCACAGAGTCCAGACCAGATTCACTCAACCTCTGCATGCTGGAGTTTGGCTGTTTTATGTTGACTCCTCTGCTGAGTTCATTAAGGTTAAATAGTCACCAGTGATCTAAAGTTAAAGTCTGTACTTTAGGCTCTTTAGTCTCTATTGTTGTCACTGTCATTTCTTCACTACTCAGATCAGCCGTCTTTATGGAGCTACTTTGTCGTTGTTGTTAGTTGATGTTGACTTTGGGTGTTGTCCTATCTCTCAAATGAAGCTCCAGTCTTTCACAGCGAGTTATTTTTGACAGTCCAAACTGTTAGTATGAAGCCAACTTCTGCTCCATTAGATTGTTTTTAGACAAAAAGCAATCATGAAAATTAATCACGTTTTTTTTTTTTTTTTTTTTAGTAATTAGTGGTTCATTGTGTTTATTTTTATATTGTGTGAAAATTGTGCCTGAAACTGTGTTTATCCTGTTAATGATTAAATCGATGATGTGTCAGGTAACAGAGTCGACTGCATGCAGTGTCACATGGGAGTCATACAAGCATAGATCTGTCTCTGAATAAAATCCTCTGATTTACTGACAAGAAAATCAACAGATCGATCGTGGTCTCGAACACGTGAGCGGTTCCTGGAGTTAGTTATGATAAATGTACTTTTCCTAAAAATGCTTTGTGGATTCAGTGTTTTGAGTGAATCCCTACTGAATATTATTTGGTTTTTCCTGCCATGTGGCTTCAATATTTCAATATTTCAAAATGAAGAACTTGTGAACATTAAAATGTCAGTAATGAAGACTTAGTTTCTAAATGCTGGTCAGATGCTGGTCAGTTTTAGATGTGATTTATATTTTCATATAACCTTTAATAAACTTTCACTCACTGGAAAAGGAGTAAATGATGTAAATGAGGATTTAGATTAGATTAAATTTACTGATAAGTGATCAAATTAAATTTTATTTTGGTAAGCTGTGAAATTGATTGATATATGAAAGTTTTCTGATTCAAACAAACTGCAAATTAAGTAAATTTTGATCAAATTCATTTGTACCCTCAATGAAATGAAACAGAAGCTTAAAATCAATAAGCAAACTTAACATTTTCAATCACATTTATCATGTTTAGTGGACATAGACCCATGGTAAAAAAAAAAGCATGTTTTTGTTTTTACAAGTCAGAAAATATTATTTTTCAGCATTTGTTTATGTATGCAAATCAAAAACCTGAAACGGTATAAGAAGTGATTGCAAGATTGATTTATTTAAACATTAAGCTGTAATTAAGGATTGTTTTTAGACACAAAGTGGAAATTTTATTGAAATCATAATTCTTAGTTTGGTTTGTTTAAATAAAAAAACAATTGAATAAACTCTAACCAAAAAAAATGTCTACTTGTTTATTGAACCTTTTTTTTTTTCTTATTTATGTTCCAATGTGTCCTGACAAGATTAACAAATACATGAGCTGGTTGCCCACATAAAAAAAGGAAGATTTCTGTGCAAAAACAGTCCCTCTAACCAAAATCCTACTGGCATGACCAGGGGGAAAGGGATGTGGAAATGAGTGAGTTTTATTGAATGGATGTATGTGAGCGATTGTGGGAGAACATTGGTCCAGACAACAAACAGAAAGGAAATTATAAAAACTGGTAACACTTTATTTAACGGGGTGTGTATAAGTCTGACATGACACTGTCATGAACATAAAGGAGTTTTTGGGAATATCTGACTGTTTCATTCATGACAGCAGTCATAGACATGCATAAAGACGCCTTCATGCTCATGACAGGTGTTATGTTTATGCCGGGGTCATGTTATGCACACCCTGTCAAATAAAGTGTTACATAAAAACCATAAGGAAACTACTCTGGCTAACAGTAAAGAGACTTTTCATTGGGATTCCTTCAAGGGAAAGTTACCACACACATCTCACATATTCACGAAAGAATCAGAGACCCACCGAAACAAAAGACTTCCCATCGATACAGAAAACAGACTTTCATTGGACTTCCCCCAAACTGAAGCTGTCCTAGACTAACCAGGTGACCACATTTGCTCACAAACACAGACAGGAAGTTTAGATTTCACCCAAAGTGATTCTTTGGACAAGTGTGCTTTATATTAGAAACACAAAGGTCAGGAGAAGCTGTGAAAATGACCGATCTGTGGGAGCCATTGACCTGTTTCCAGCCACCATCCTGCTGAAAAGCAGAAGATTCAGACATACTTAAAGACTGTGAGTAACACAAAGTTCAAACGCTGAGGTGTGTTTGATTCTGTTGGATTCGTCCTGCTGGACTTGTTTGACCAGAAAGCCAGTTGGTGCTGAAATGTAACTTTTACAAGTGTGGCAGTCTATTAAAATGTGTTTAAATTAAATGTGGAGACTTTGTTTGCTTGCTTCAGCAGATTTATTTTACTTTGAGTTGGTCAGTTGGAGGTTCAGAGGTCACGTTTTATTCAGATTTTAAATTGTATTTCCTGAGTGTTTTTTTCTTTCTTTCTTTCTTTCTTTCTTTCTTTCTTTCTTTCTTTCTTTCTTTCTTTCTTTCTTTCTCAGGAGCTTCCTAGAAACTGTATTGTCCCTAAGCTTTTTATTAAAATTTTCTATTGAGGTGTCTGAAACCCAGGAGGTTTATTTGGATCATGTTGCGTGATGCTGAACGGGCTTGGCGTGAGCAGCAGTTTGGGGATGTAGATCTTTGGCCACCATTATAGCAAATTAGGAATACTTTTAAAAGACTGCAATCACATGAATACAGCATGTAATGTGAGATTCTTTTGTGTCTTTTATGGTTGAAAAGAAATGATCACAACTGTCTGTGTTACACTGTGTAGTCATCACAGTGAATATTAAATGGTTTATCCTATTTCAAAAGAAAGCTTTGTTAAGTTTCTATGACTGTTTCATATGTTGAATAAAATATTTTGATTACAAATTTCCTCGGGCTATGAATATGTTCAGGCTAAAGTCTTTCAGGAAATATACTCAAGAGTTAAACACACCTTTTGGAAATGAGTCAGTCTTAAAACATGTCTTCTTCCTGCTTTGAGACAGATATTCCAGATTTTCAACATATCTTTACTCATCTCTAAAACCTGGGAGTAGCTAAAAGCTGCTGAGAGTCAGAAGTCGTCTTATTTAAACGTTGTCGTTGTTGCTGAGAGGTAAAATGGCTCAGAGAGGAGTTGGTCTGGAGGAAATCTCCTGTTCCATTTGCTTGGATCTACTGAAGGATCCGGTGATTATTCCCTGTGGACACAGCTTCTGTAAGAACTGTATTAAAACCTACTGGGATGAAGACAATCAGAGGAGAACCCACAGCTGCCCTCAGTGCAGGAAAATGTTCAGATTTAGGCCTGTCCTTGTGAAAAACATCATGCTAGCAGCACTAGTGAACGATCGGATGAAGACTGGACTCCAAGCTGCTCCAGCTGATCCCTGCTATGCTGGACCTGAAGATGTGGCCTGTGATGTCTGCACTGGGAGGAAGATGAAAGCTGTCAAGTCCTGTTTATCATGTCCAGCTTCTTACTGTAAGAATCATCTTCAACCTCACTACAATGACCCACCATTAAAGAAACACAAGCTGGTGAATCCCTCCAAGAGTCGACAACAAATCCATCAGAGAATCCAGGACCAAGAGAAAGATGTGAAGCTTCTTCAACAGGAGGTGGAGGCCATCAATGTCTCTGCTGATAAAGCAGTGGAGGACAGTGAGAAGATCTTCACCCAGCTGATCCGTCTCCTCCAGGAAAGAAGCTCTGATGTGAAGCAGCAGATCAAATCCCAGCAGAAAACTGAAGTGAGTCGAGTCAAAGATGTTCAGGAGAAGCTGGAGCAGGAGATCACTGAGCTGAAGAGGAAAGACGCTGAGCTGGAGCAGCTCTCACACACAGAGGATCACACCCAGTTTCTCCTCAACTACCCCTCACTGCCAGCACTCAGTGAGTCTACAGGCTCATCCAGCATCAACATCCGTCCTCTGAGACACTTTGAGGACGTGACAGCAGCTGTTGCCGAGCTCAGAGACAAACTACAGAAACTCCTGAGAGACTCATGGAGAAACATCTCACCAAGACTCACTGAGGTTGAGAGTTCATTGACAGAACCAGAACCAAAAACCAGAAGTGATTTCCTAAAACACTCACAAAAAATTACTCTGGATCCAAACACAGCGAACAGATTTCTGTTATTATCTGAGGGGAACAGAAAAGTAATGAGGGTAGAAGAACAACAGTTTTATTCTGACCATCCAGACAGATTCACTCGTTGTTGTCAGGTCCTGAGCAGAGAGAGTCTGACTGGACGTTGTTACTGGGAGGTGGAGTGGAGAGGAGGAGGAGTTGAAGTCGTAGTTTCAAATAAAAACATCGGCAGATCAGGGAGATCAAATGAATGTGAGTTTGGATTCAATGAGAAATCTTGGTCATTAAACTGCACCACAGACAGGTACACTTTTTATCATAACAACATTAAAACTCCAGTACCGGGTCCAGTTTCCTCCAGAATAGGAGTGTACCTGGACCACAGAGCAGGTATTCTGTGTTTCTACAGCGTCTCTGGAACCATGACTCTCCTCCACAGAGTCCAGACCAGATTCACTCAGCCTCTATATGCTGGGTTTGGTCTCTTCTCCTTATTTTCATATTATGGTGTCGCGACTGCTGAGTTTGTTAACTTGAAATAGTTTCTTTAGTCTCCATCATTGTTGTCGTTTCTTCGCTGCTCGGAGCTGCTTGGTCATCTTATGTGTTTATATTGGTGTTTGAGTGACTCTAGTCTCTCATGGTTATTTTTAATGGTGCAAACTGCTGTGTTGCTTAGTTAATATAAAGTCACGTTTAGCTGCATTACTCTATTTTTAGACAAAGAATATTGTTCTTTATTTAATAATCCATGGTCCATTGTTATGGTGATTACAATGATACTTTGTTCTGTTTGTTGTTTTATTGATGTTGGAGTTTGTTTGGGTGCTGCCCCTTCCTGTTTCTGTTCAGCCATAGATGCTATCACTGCTCAGAAGGATTTTATTCATCAGATATCTTTTACATTTATTACTTTATCGAACCAGGTATTGCTGTTCTATTTGTGTACAGATGAGGTCCTATCACATGTAAATATTGTGGTTTTGTTTTATAAGTGGTTTAGTGAAAACAGAATATTTATGTTTGCTTTTTCAGGTTAAAAAATAAATTACTGGTTTATTAATTTGTTCTTTTACTATTTTATTATTTATTCAAGTGTGGTGTGTTGGACATCAGGTCTCACTGTTCTAATACTTTTAGTGAATGGCTTGATATGTAATAGATTCATTTGTTTCGTCTCAGATAAACTGGCTGCAGGAAGATAATTGTGTTAATATAAATCAAGTCAACTCCTTGTAATTATAGTTCTTAGCTTTTACATTCCTTGAATTACTGGGCAAAAAAAAGGAGCAGCAACCGCTCCTCATTCAGGTTCATTAACTAATCCCAGAACGAACTACAAACTCGTTTCCTCTTCTAAATTTCAAAGCACCTAAATCTCTTGTTGTTTTTTGAATAATCCACCTCAGTTTTTATGTTGGATCTGAAATTTTATCTTATTTATTGTTAAATAAATTCATGTGTTGACACTAAAATGATTCCTTAAATGAACCTTTTAATGGTAACTTTGATTCATTTTGCTTTTCTCCAAGAATCTACACTCCTGTCGTCATACTTTGGACTTTCTTTTGACTTACTGAGTGTGAAGAATTAAACGTACTTCCCCATAACTCTGTCTTGTTTGACCTTTTAAACTACCTTTGAGTTTATTTCAACTAAGCACTGAAAACCAGAGATAAAATATAATTATAATGTATTTTTATATACATAAAAACTGAAAACCATTTTGGCGCTACCACTAAAGCTAATTATCTCCACTACAGACAGTTAGTGCTAAGGAAAATGAATGGCAACATTTATACCCACATAGAGTTGCATTAATTTTTTATGAAGGTCTTGTGATGTCGGACCATTAAGGAAAGTCTTCTCCGGTTTTCTCTCAATGGGTTCACGGTCTCTAGTAACCGACCCGAGTGGGAAGTTACGTCTCCTACTCCCTGAACCAATCTATCACAAGTAAAATATTAAATGTGCCTGTCCTGTAAAAACCACTGATGGAAACTGTCATTCAGTATATTTAGTATATATATATATATATATATATATATATTTAGTAACCAGCTGACCTTCCTTTGGGTGCATAATGTTGCAGCAACTTCAGATTATGGCAACGCTGCCTCAGCATGACGTCTATTTTAAAGTGTTGACTTGATCCCTAGTTAGTGTGTGTGTGTAGGTGTGTGTGCGTGCGTGTGTGTGTGTGTCTGTTCACATTTCTTCTATTCACCACTAGATGGAGCCTCTGTACCACATCCAGATGGGAAGCATGGACTTCTACAAAAGGAGTTTTGCCAAACCATGTGAATATAAATTAGTAAATAAATTACATACACAGTCTTCAGTTTGCATTAGAAAACTTTATGGGTCGTATTATTGACCTCTGACATTAGACAGGATAATTTTTATTTCCTTGCTGAGGAAAAAAGAAATGTTTCAACACGTCTCAGATACAGTTTAGTCTCTCTCTCCCCTGCGTGTGTGTGTGTGTCGCATCCAGGTGCCACAGTGTCTCCTGTGTTGTTGTCTTTATAAACAAACTGAACGCCACAACTACTCCCATCGTCTTGTTTCTGTGGGACAACAGAGAGCAGGAGTCTTGGTAATGATTAACATGGAGCTTGTGGTGAATCTCAGTTTTATTTTGCATTTCTTTAGTATTTATAGAAACACTTGGAAAACAAAAGTTTAACCATGAGTTTATTTATAGTAAGCACATGACTAAACAATAAGCTGGTGCTAGTCTTTCCACAACTAAACAAATATATAATTTAAGTGGAAAAAGTAACATATTTGAGATTTATGTAACATTATATCACAACATGCTCCAGATGTCTCTGTTAGGGCAGACAGTCAGCAAACACCAGCAGCCAGAAGTAATATAACATTAAATTATGCAAACCAATAGATCAGACCTAACAGCTGATAATATGCTTCAGTGGTGAAGTTACTGTAAACTCAATAAATCGTATTTATACTGTCTGCCATGTAAAGCTGTTGAAAGTGGACATTTAAATATGTCCCAGCTGCAGTCAGGATTTGACTTTGTCTGGTGAAGTAGATGTAAGCTGTCATTATGACGGCATAATCAGTGTTTCAAGCTCAGCAGCCCGTATTTATCTTATTTTGAAGTGAAAAAGGAAGTTGTTCTCGAGTTGTCCTGTTGTGTCAGCAAGGTTAAATACTTTAAAATGTTTATGTGAGGTGTTTATGTATGCAGAAGAAAAAAGAAATGGCAACAAAGTGAAAGATAAGTTACAATGTCTGATAAGTATTGTAAAAATAGAGACCAGCTAAATGTTGCTAAGCTGCTGCTGGGAATGGTAAAGTTTGTACTAGTCTACGGTAAACTTAATGGATGTTTCACAGTTTTCAATGAATTTCTGCTGAATTTAATTACATATCTGGAATTTAAACGAGTTTGATTAGTTTTACAATTTTATTTTATTAGTTTTTATGAAAACAAAGAAATGGAGCATCTTTTTTCCTTGGTGGTCCGCGGGCGCCCCTAGTGGTCTGCCAGGTACTGCATGTGAACGGCCGTTTATTTGCCGTGACGTCATCTCAAAGTGCGACGCTACAACTAGCTTACCGAAGAATTGAGGTTTAAAATAATAATGAATAAGTGGCTTGAAAGCTGAAAAGAAAAGCTGGAAATACCGGCAGGAATAGAAATGTGATCGGAGAGTATTGATGAGTTGATTTGATTCTTTTGAACGAGTCTCAGTTGGTGCGAATTGTTCTTTGTCTTTTACGAGTTTACTTATAATCATCTGGTCGCACGTCAACAGCTGTTGTTATTTTTATTTATTCAAAAATTAGTAAATTAAATTACTTAAATACAATTGGTAGAAATTGGTGGATCAATTCTCTATTTAATGGTGCAGAAAATGATTTTAGTTTCTCCCAAAGTAACTCATGTCTATTTTTCTTTTATTGTGCTTCTAAATTACAAACAGCCCTAAAATGTTATTAATTCACTGCTTATTTTATTATTATTATTTCCATGTGTTTGACATTATTAGAAAGCTTAAAATTCACACTTTATGAATCTGTAAATAACTCAAAATGCACCAGATTGACTTGTTCATGGTTTAGTCGTTGTGGCCAGTCATATTTATAAAACAGCTCCACTTCTCAGTACTTAAGACACTAATATTTCCACTTTAGGTTGTATATACTAACATGTGGTGCTATTGTGGGGCATTTTCAGTTTAGGTTGTTAAACGGGTTACGTTAAATAATCCTGGTGATGTGGCCATAGATACAGAGATTTTTTAACTTGTTATAAATGAAATAATCTGCCAGTGGATCTAGTACTTTTAAATAAATATTCAAGACTTTTTGACCTGAAGGAAACGCCTATATTGTCTTTTTTCAATTGTACTAAGACATTTGAACTGGAAACTCATCAAAAATACTTGGTGAGATTTTGCTTTTACAATTAGCCTATTGTTCATTCTATCTTTTATGTTCTTAATTGTAATTTATATATTTACTGAGTACTTCATGTCTGAACGCTATGAAGCTGAAATCCTGCCAATAATCTGATTGTGATTGTGCTGAAATCCTCAGATTGTAACGGTTATAGAGTAGACAGAAGGTGTGTGTGCAGGAATCTGCAGCAGTCGACATTTCTCAGACTCAAGGCACAACTGTTGCATCATGGGAAATTAAGTCTGCTCCCATGGGAACTGTACTGATATCTTGTGTTTCTGTATGTGAATTTTATGTATCTACACAAATCTAAAGAAAAGGAATCCGTGTTTTTGAGGATATAATTACGTCAGCATTTTATTTTCTGACTTAATCAGGTGTAGCTACGGATGAATGTTAAAAAGGATCTTTGCTCATCCAAATGTGCTTCTTCTGTGCGAGACAGAAAGGAAAAAGTGGGGCACTAATCTGGTGAGAAAGGTCTGCAATCTAAGAGCTTTTTCCCTGGATTACTACACATATAAGAGATTAAACTCCCCCACAAGCAGCGCCACACATACATTCCTCCAGACGAATTACATTAATGCTGTCTAAAACTCCAGAGTTTATCTTTGTGTTGAATGGGTTTTAATGTGTGCGTCCTCAGCCTCAGGTTGTTAAACGGCGATCATGCAACGGTCAGATGACCGGCGTGAATAAAAAGCGCGTTAGAGCCTCAGTGGCATGTCTGGTATGCAAACACATCCCCTCTTACAGTCTGAAGGATGAACCTTCAGGTTTCAGCCACTGGGAGAAATATCTACATTTCTATTCACTTTCTGTTTTGATGCTGGAGAAATTTATAAGCCGTAGTTTTGCTTGTTTTTCTACCTGAAAGTAGAAAGATTGAGACTCAGAACTTCACATTTAGTTTGAGTCCAATTTAGTTCAATTTATTCAGCACAAGTTATAAAAATAAAGTTAATTTATTTCAATCTGCTCACCTCTTATTTCTTTTTGCATGAAATTTTATTACAGTTCAAGCTGCAAAAACATAACATTTAGTATTTTTCCCATTTAACTTTTAGTCTTGTTTCTCAATGCACGTGAAATAAGACAAAACCAACTCTTGGTTCGTTGCTGTAATCCTGCTGAGCACGCTGGAAAACCCCCACAAGCCCCATGTGAGCGCTGCAGATATTCTTGTCCTCATTTATGATCCTCTGCAAAACAAGAACAAAAAAAACAGCAGAGAGCTCGAAGCACGAGAGTTGCAGAAAATCTGTCTTGTTTGACACACCAATGAATTAATGTTTATTGTACTTTAAAGTCCAGCTGCACAGACTTGTGAAAAATGTGGGGATATCACAGCAAAAAATATAAAAATATTACCAGTTATTTTGGTCTAATTTCTGGTTGAAATATCTTAGTACACATGAAATTATTTATGATGGATGACGAAGCTGAAAAGGTGACAAAAATAATGAGAATCTTCAAAACTTAAACTAAAGAGAAAATCAACTTTGTTTCCCTGATAAAATGGTTGATAGGTTAGTTAGGGCCCCATCTTTATGTTTCTGTGCGAATTTTGACATTTTCATGTAAATTTCTTTAGTTCACGTCATTTTACCTAAAATTGCCTCACTGCTGCCCCCTTTGGCCAAACGGTGCCTAACAGTGGATTTCTCCTGTTGGTTGAAAACTATTGATTTTTGTCGTAATTACAATTTTTATCAATCGTTTATTCCAGATTTACCACATCCACTTCAAAAATACAAAATCTTACAACTCTTATTTTCTTGTGCAAATTCACTTCAATTCAAACTTGATTAAATATTAAATATTGGTCCATATTGCAAATATTTTACTACACTTGAAATAAAACAAAACTAACGTACAAGTAACTTTTCAGCAAATTATAGGAGCTTGTTTTCTAAGTTAATAAAAACTGGCATGTGGAAATGGCCGCAAACAGATGCACAATTTAACAGCTGTGCATCTGTGAAAAGTAGAAGTGGAGCCTCCTGCACAACCAACAAGGATACAGCAGGTGGTTTCTGGGTGGCGAGTGAACAACAAAACAAATCAACCTTTTTCTTTTCCACACTGCAAAAACACTAAATCTTACCAAGTATTTTGGTTTTAGATTTTACTGCAGATACTTTAGTTTACTTTAAATAAGACAAACTAATTTACAAGTAACTTCAGTCAGATAAGAGGCTGTTTTAGGCCAATAATTAATAAATAAAAGCTCTAGTTTCACTGGCAGATTATCTCATTTATAACATGGAAACAATTAAATATTCTGCCTGAGGAACTAGTACTTTTCATCAATATTAAATAGTTATTTAATTAGAAAAATAGATATCTTGCTGAAGTTAGTTTTGCCTTATTTTAAGTAGTGAGATATTTTTGCAGTAGAAACTTGACCAAAAATAATTGGTACGATTTTGTGTTTTTACAGTGAATGTCTTTAACTGGTCAGGTTAGAGTTCAGCAAACCGTTAAAAATGATCTCATTGAGCCTGAAACAACAATAGCTGCACCCATTCGGCCTAATTTCTGAAAGCGTTTTCCAGACTGATCTCTCTTTCTTTCTTCTTTCTGTCTCCTTCACTCGTAATTTGTGTGTGAAAATACCTGACAGCTCCCCTCTACAAACCCTCTTCCTGTTGTCTTTTGTCTCACACATTCTGTGTGATTAAGTCTCTTTCTTTGGCTCATACACACCTCAACACGCCCTCATGGTCGCTCTGTGTGTGTGTGAGGTCACATTCCAGCGCCGGGCAGCATTCCAGCCATTCAGGTTCAGTGCAACCGATCCAGCAGAGTCAGCACACCAACACAAACTCGGCCACGGTCTTTGAGATGCAGCAGCATTCCTGAAGTCTTCAGCAGGACGAAGGCTCAAACTTTGTAACCTTCCAGTTGCTGTTTGGCCTCCTGATGTGGGTGGAGCTGCTGAGGGTCCAGAGTCAGCAGGCAGAGGGAACCAAGGGCATCAACAGAGTTAAAACGCCTAGAAAGCATCAGAGACCTGCAACCTGTGACTCGTATGAAACCAGACAGGAAGTTTGATGTGATTATGGTCATTTTGGGAGTTTTCCCAGAAGTCCTTGAGTGAAATCTGCTCTTAGTGTCTGCAGATGCGTTCAGACCAGCCCAGTTTAATTCGCTTTAATCAAACTCTACAAAGTTTGGTTTGAAAAAAAGTGAACTCTGGTCCACCTACAAACTTTGGTCTCAGTTCGGTTTGAAGTGAACTCTGGTGCAGTTTGAAAGCCAAACAGATCGACGACCGCTTGAAAAGCAGAACGTGGACTCCAGCGCAGGGGATTCCGGGTAAATACAACCAAAACAAACTCGCTAATTTAGCGCTAGCATGAGAAAAGACAAAAGAGAAATCCTACAACTGCTAAACTCTAACGCCACCCGATTTTTGTTTACATTTTGTGAAGAAGGAAGTTGTCGTTCTCAGAATGTTGTTTCCTTCAGTTGTTCTTGGTGCAGCGCCCCCACAGGTGAGGAGGGGAACAGGTTTTTCAAATGGTTTTGTTGGTTTCACTCAGTGCTGTGAGAAAGAGAACCAGACCAACTGAAAATGTAACAATGTTGCATCTTTTGTGCCCAATTGAGCCAAATCTACCAGGTGTGAAAATAATCTACACCAGGCTTCCATAAGTAGCTACTTGCAAATGTTTGGCTCGCCCCATTTTGCTAAATATTTTTTGTGTTTTATTATAATCTGAAAATAGGAATAAATTTTAGTTAATATTTCATAATGAAACATTTTATGTAGTAAGTATTTAGTAAGTGAGTTTTATTTTAAAGTGGCTTCTGAAGCCTCAGTTCAACTAAAATTTAAATAATTTTAACCACATCCTTCATGCAGCCTCTAGTGGCCACTGTTTGTACTGCACGCTTGGCAGGTTCCTCATCAGCTCCGTAAGTTTAACCAAACCATGTATGAAAGCATCTTAACATCCTGAAATATCAGTTTCTCCTCTCCTTCTGCTTAACTCACTCCGTCTTTCAGCTTTGATCGGTGAGTCTGTTAAATCTCAGCGTCTCCTCTGAGAGCGCTCAGCGCTTAGAGACCCACACATGACTGCTTGTTAAAATATACATGAGCACTAAGTCTCCTACATCCCTGCAACACCACCAGCATTCATTATTGATGAACACACTCTCTCTCATACACACACACACACACACACGGTGCGGTTTGCAGCAGTATTGTTTATTGTCTTTATTAAGCACATGTTTGCTGCATTGCACCTTTGCAATCTGTCCCACTGGAAACACGAGAGGCAGCTTGTTAGCCCACCAACAACAGTTTCTGTTGTGCTGATCGTCGCAGTGCTGCTTTCCAGCTGGATTTTAATGAAGAAGCTCTCAGCTGTGGCTGCTCCAGGCGCTGCCATCGCGCCTGGAAATGGTGGCAAACAGTTGTTTCACGCTAACGGATTAGACCTGAGGTCCTTCAGGCTTCTTTAACTCATGAATATGATGTAAAACAAGCAGTAAATTTTGTGAATGTCTAGGCTTTCATTTGCTGAAATGCGGAGCGGTTTGTTTTTTCTCGGTGGTGTTATGACTTTACCCCCATCACTGCTTTCCGCTCTCATGTTACACCAACATGTTTTCAGAAAATGTCAGCTTTCTGAGAAGAAAATTGGTGTTTAGTCTGAACTTTACCTACATTATTATGGAAATGACATTTGGTTTCAAAACAGAGAGTTCACAAGAGGAGCAGTTCCTTTGCAAGAGATTATTCTAAAAATAGCATCACAGTTTAAAGATAACCCATCATTGAACAGATCTATGTAGATTATATCTGCACAAAGTCATTCTTAGATAATCTGGTCAGTTCCGCTGTTCAGATTGAGCTGATTTAGGGCCTCTGTCTCTTTAAATCCAAATAAGCTGCCAACTCAATGTTTACTCTTTAAACACGTAAAAATGGATGCTCAATTATACAATCTTAAATCTTTGAAAAGCATAAGTGGAGCCTCCTTCACAACCAGCAAGTGGTTTCTGGATGGAAAATCAAAACATTTGTCTTTTCCAGCAGCCATTGTGCAGCACATAACAGCAGTAAAACCAGCTGAGCAAACCTCCTGGAGCTCAGCTTTGGTTGCTAGGTAACGGCACAGCAATTAGGAGGTTTTTGAAATGGCTGGTTTTCCATGAATGCTTCGGTAGTCGGTCACTTTGATCCTGTTAGGCCTTAATTTTCTCACTGTAGGACAATAAAGGATTATATATATTTTTCTATTTTCTAATTAAAGATGAAACCTAAATGTTAGAAAACACTGAAGCTTAGCAACAACATTTCAAACATTTTGAGATCTGAACTCTGACTATAAACTTGATTCTTTGCTTTTCTTTAGCTGCTGTGTTGTAGTTTTACATCTGATGCCGCCATGTTTGACTGTAGAATGGTTTGCAGAGCATTTTCCTGAACTCTGCAGGGTTCAGTTCCAGACCTTAGGACCTTTACTGCTCACCCTTCCTCTGTTTCTGCCGTTTCTCGTCTGATTACTGTAAGTAAAAGACACCAGAGTTGCACAAATCTATTCTTTTAAATGCCTTTGACTCTCCCCAAACTGACAGGTTGCTTCTAAGATCATTAACATGCAGCTGATCCAGAGCAGCAAAACTGTTAGAAACATTGAAGTGTGGAAACCTAATTTTTTTTTTACAATTTCCACTGAAGTGGGTGGAGCCAGGAGAGTCTGAGGGGCGTGGCCAAGTGCAGGGATTCACTCCAAAGAGTCAAGTAGAGTTTTGAACATTTTGAATGTTTTCATCCATTCATTTGGGTTTCTGCTGCTTATACTGGCAAACAGTCACTTAATCTGCCAGTGGAACTAGAATTTTTTCATCAATATTAATTGATTATTGACTTAAAACAAACTCTTATGTCAAATTTACTTGTTAGTTTTCTTATTTCAACTAATCTAAGATATTTGCACTAGAAACTACGCAGAAAAATACTTGGTAATATTTTGTGTTTTTGCATTGAGGAAAAGAGTGTTTTGATAACTTGCTGCATTCTTGTTGGTTGTGCAGGAGGCTCCACTTTTGCTTTTCAAAGACGTGCAGTTGTTTAATTACGCATCTTTTTGCAGCCATTTCCCATGTGATTGTAGATGTTGAGTTTGGGAAAGTGGCCAGCAGCTGTTTATTTGGATTTAAAGTGACAGGAGGCCCAAAACATCCAGTTCTGAAACAAAATCTCATTAACAAAGGATGATTTGGTGCAAAAAATGTAATGAACATGTTTTTTATGTACTATAAACCTCTTCAGGAAAGCACACAGGTCACATTTAAGGCCAGTTTCTCCAGTAATCTGCTGCTCAGTCCCACCACAAACAGTGAAACCTGCTGGCAGCCGGCGACCCCTGATGGTCCGCCTGTCGACTTCATTAAAGACGCTCGGATGACGGACTGAGAGTCTCTGCTCTGCTCCTA
Organism: Poeciliopsis paucimaculata; assembly: GCA_903067055.1. NCBI lineage: Eukaryota > Metazoa > Chordata > Actinopteri > Cyprinodontiformes > Poeciliidae > Poeciliopsis > Poeciliopsis paucimaculata. Next base: position 24,098 of record CAEGAD010002682.1, on the reverse strand, counting down.
CTGTAGGCCACACAGAACATCTCCAGAGTGAAATGAAACATCATCTCCTGAAAATCAATCCTTCACACATTCCTCTGATCTCCTCAGCCTCGGCCCTCTTTATTGATTCTTCACACACTCGCAGAATAATCCAGCCAACACACACACACTCATTTATATATATATCTACACGTCTTTGAAGTGTAAATGTGAGCGTTTCTGACTTTGAAGTGTTTTCCCTTCCCTTTCCCAGTTTCCAACACTCGTATGAATAAAATAAATCTACTGACACACGTCCTGTTTCTGTAGTTTTCTTTATTTTCCTCTCTAACCGGGTTCTTTTTGTCCCGTTTTCACACATGAGCTGCAGAGGAATTTGATTCAGACCTTCTGTGCAGTTTTTCTCACACGTGTCCATTCACAGCTGGAGATTCTTTACTCAAGACGTAACGTCCCCCAGTGGGAGAACACACAGAAAACACAGCAGTGGGGGGATGATCGATGCTTTTTTTCTGTTTATCAATGGATTCTCAGCATCAAAGAACGAGGAAAAGACGAAGCTTGAAGGATCGGCTGCTGGATTCACACTTTGTGTTGGTTTTACTGACATTTCCACTCGGATAATGTTTGGAAATTGCAGGGCTTCAGTGCGCAAATGAAAGTAACTTTACATGCAAATTAGAAAGTGAGATAGGAAGGTTCACCTTCAGGGTTGGGAATGATGAGGTTAGTCTCATATTTACACTCATGCATGGTAGGAGTGGAGCAGGTTTGGATGTGATTTGGAGCTCCTGCAGTGATGAAGGTGGAAATGAGTCTGTGAGAAATTCAACAATCTGGAGCAGATTTTGGTGAAAGTTTTGCCTTATTTCCACTATACTAAGATGTTTAGCACAAAAATACTTGGTAAGATTTTGTGTTTTTGCAGTGAACACAATAAATGCACATCAGCAAAATGCTAACAATAAGATCTCTGGTTTGTGCTAAATATGCATCAACAGGCATTAACGGTATAACACATTAGAAAACGTGCAGCATGTGAAACAGATAAATGGGATCAACAGGAACTTTAGATTGAACTGAAGTTATTTTTTTCTGAAGACGATGTTTGTTGTAAATTGGCGTAACTTAAATAAAACCGAACTGAATTTTTTAGAAATACGTTCTTTTGTACATTTGCTGAAAAGTTTAAGCACAGAATGATTTTGGTATTTGAAATAATAACTTGATATGTTATAATAATGTTATAAAACATAAATTAAACGTGCTGCAGCCTTTACTGCTCGTTATCCTCCATTTTAACTGGAGTCTCCGCAACAACAACAACACGGTAGTGGAATATTCCTCCTTAACATCCTTCAGCGTGGGAACGCGCCTGCTTAATGCAAAGCTTCAGGTTTTACAAGGCCATCAGGGGGAAAAGTCGCTGGAGGGACGAATACCAGAGCGGGGGAGGAACCTTCAAAGCTTTGAGGAGCTGCAGGGGAAACAGATGAAGAGGAGCTGCAGACTCATTGTCATCTATGGCTGCTTTGTGTTTTGATTCAGCTCAGGAACATTTCAGACTGACTCCGTGATAAAGATCTGATCGGCTGCAGGAAACAGCCGATTGACCGTCTGTCTGCATCTGATTCATGGTCTGAGGTTGAAAGAAACATGTTTGGACAGTTTTTATTCTAACAGGTTATAAACGTGTGTATAAATAAATAAAAGTTACGGTTTTTTACTACAATAACATTAACTCACACTGAAGGTTTTAGATAAAATTATCCTTTAATTTCCCTTCATTCATGAAGTGGGAAGAAATATCATATAAAAATGGTTTAATAGTTATTATTAGTTATTATTAATCTCTTTAGCCACTTTTATCCTAAGTTTCTTTTCAGTTATACTGGATGTTGTAAAATGTTTTGGTTTTGATTTTGCTATTATAATCTACAATAATTAAAAATATTTCACTTCTGTATAGGACAGTTTGGCATGTTTAGGTATTTAGCATGCTAATTAGCATTCTTTATAAGAAATCTTATTTACACCAGCAGGTTTACACACAAACGTCAGATAGTTTAAGTGATGTTGTTTAATATGTTGCTTTTTTCTGTGGTTTTTGTTTCTTTTCTCCATTTCTGCAGGTTTAGAAACAGACTTCAAAGATGTTAATCTGTATTCTCTTCTTCTCTACAGTTTGTCTGCTGGATGTTGTCGTTTTTGCAACTGTGAGAAAGTGATTATGATCTAAACAGCCGACTTAATGAACAAGGATCTCATCCCCTACTCCAACGTCTCTCTGCCCGACTTCCCAAACATTTCAGAGATTTAAAGAGGAGCTGCAAAAGCAAATGAGGTGGAATAGCAGTGCGATGGTTTTATCCATGTTGCTGTGACAGTCACACTGAAACTGTCTTCAGTCAGAGGCGTCTTCAGACTGACTGCTACTGGACCCACAGCATCACCGTCAACGGCAACTTTTGATTTACAGCAACATTCAGTTTCCCTTTGGCGTGACTAAAGGCTTTTATAACCGAAATTAATTGAAAAACCTACGTTTAATTTTAAAAATTAAATTTTTTTTACTTCATTTTGAATCTTTCTGACAGCAAAACCATGAACATATTTAGATAACAGTTATAAAGTTCACCCAGTGAGCGCTGCAGAGTGAGAGACGTCCAGGCAGCAGTGAAAATTTGTCCCATTGTGACTGTAATCCTCTTCTGTTGAAGGAGCATAAACCAGCCGGTAGTTTCCTCCTATTGGGGAGAATCCGCCGTAAAACTACAAGCAGAAACTTGTTGAGTCTGACGAGGAAAACGTTTCATCTCCTCTGAGATGACCGGCGTCGCAGTCAGGAGGATTCAGCGTTTGATTCGAGGAGACGGCAGCGTCTTTTGTTTCGCTTTCCTGTTTGGATTCGGTCTGCAGACGATAAAAACACAAAGAAAATCCTGCAGCTTATTTAAACATTCACAGAGCTGGAGAGTAACTAGTTACATTTACTGAGTTACAGTTTGAAAAATGCACTTTCAGGAGAGTTTTTACTACGCTGCACTTTTACTTTTACTTGAGTAATTTTATTATGAAGTATCTCAATCAGAGATCAATCATCATCACAGCTTTTGATTACAAGATTATTGATGATTGTGGATTTATAGGAGCCTGATTAGGTCAAATCTCTGGAAATAATTTAATCCTTTTTATGATTGTTTGTCGTTTTTAACTGTAATAAACATTTAAAACACAAATTTATGCTTCAGTTGTTGTGAAAGCAACATAAACTGTTAGTCAGGCTGAAATTAGTTTTTATTGGTCTAAAAATTGACTTTATCACTTTAATTATGACTTTACAGCTTAAATCATAATGTTGAAGCTTTGAAATTCAAAGTACTGAGGAAGACTGTCGTGTCCAGACAGTTTCATTGATTTGGTTGTTTTATCTAAATCTAGTTTATCTAAGTAAAGTATTATAAATAACATGTGAGTGGTTCACATCGGCATCTTGTCTCTTTTGCTCTGAGGTTTCCAAACTTTTTATCTCCCAAAAGCTGCCAGTACTTTTCCAAAATCAATATTGGGGATTTATTGGCTTAAAGCTCCTTTTTCTGGCTGAAACATGTAAGTTAGTTTTGTCTTATTTAAACTGCAGTAAGACATCTGGACCAGAGATGCTTGGTAATGTTTTGTGTTTGTTTTGCCTCCATTTTGTGCTGCAGTGCAGGTGGATGTGGAGGCCTCAGCCTGAAGCGCCACCATGTTTTGCTCCGGCGCTCTGCGGGTCGAAACGCGGAGAGACGACGGGCCGAACAGGTGAGGCTGATGTTTAGTCTTTGCAGGCCGACCTGAAGGTTTGACCTCCTGAATTACCCCCTCACTGCCCCTCCTGCCCCCTGCTGGGTGTCGCTCAGACTGTTTGGTTAATTTATGGCTCTGCAGTTAAAGCTGTTGGTTCAATGTTTCTGCTGCTGGTGGAGGAAGCTGGTCAGATGGAGGCACTTTGGTCCAATTTAAGTAATATTTCTTACATTTCTCAACATTTCTGACTTTTTCATGCATATTTTCAAATAAAAAAAAAAATAGAAAATTTGTGTTACTGGGACAGACTGGTGACCTGTCCAGAGTGACCTCTGACCCGAAACGTCTCACTGGAGATGGGCACCCGTGACCTCCTGACCCCTAGGGACCAAGTGTGAGAAAATGGATAGATCTTCGATGTTAATCTCAAACGTTAGCATTTTTTCTAGAAAATTTTCTTACGAAGTTTAAACTTTTTAAATGCAGATTTTCTGAGACAGTTTCTAAAATTTATTTCAAAATTTGTTTAACTTTTCAAAAGTTTCTTGAGTTTCAAATTTAGAAGTTAATCCCAGAATCATTTTAATTTTTGTGCAGGTTTTTGTTTGTTGGAACTTTGAACTTTTAAATTTGTTTTCCAAAAAAATTCTGAGATTTTGTGGCAGATTTTTTTTAAAATTAATTCCTTGAACGAGTTTTTTGTATTAAGTTCATAAAATCACCTAAAATTAAAACATTTGATGAAAATAAAACAAATGTTGTGACGAAAACGTGACGTAATCAAAATATACGTTTTTATGATTTATTGATCACTGCACAAGAATCACCCCGCATTACACACACACACACACACACACACACACACTCACGCGCCCGCGCGCGCGGCTCCACCCCTCGGCAGCACGCACGCGGCGCAGAGAGGCTTGTCCCTGCGTGTTCGTGCGGGAGGCTGAGCCTCACAGATCCGGAACCGGGAGACAGAGACAGAGAGGTTCCGTCCGTGGATCCCGCAGCGGCCGCAGCTCCAGCTCTGCGTGGATACTTTTATCGATCCGCGATCGCTCCGATGGATCAGTGAGGCGTCTGGATCTGCGTGTTTCTGCGTGAATTTCTGCGTGTTTGCCGGCGGTTCGGAGCGGTTCTGTGGCCATGGGTTTCTACGGCACCCTGAAGCTCATCTTCTACAAGGCGAGTATCGGTTATTGATCGGCTGTTCGCTCAGAAGGTTCCGGCTCGTGCACCGGACGGGATGACGAGGCGTTTCTGCTGCTGACAGCGGGGCGCGTGCGCGTGGCGGGGCGCGTGCGCGTGCGAGAGTGGACCACTGCGGAACCAGGAGAGAGAGAGAGGTCCGGTGGTCTGAGTCGTGATTGATTATTGATGATCAGCGGCTGGTTTCTCCGCCTGAAGTGATCCAATCAGTTTAAATTAATCAATATAGTTATTGATATAGAGATCAATCATCACCACAGCTTCAGATTACAAGATTATTGGTGATTATGGCTTCATAGGAGCCTGATTAGGTCAAACCTCTGGGATAATTTCATGCATTTTGTGATTATTTATTGTTTTAACTATAAATTACAATAATTAAACATTTAAAATGAAAATTTTTGCTTCAGTTTGTTGTGAAACTGTAAAAAATGCAGTGAAATTTTCTTTTACTGGTCTAAAAATTTACCTCATCACCATTAACATGTCTTTACAGCTTATATGAAAATGTCAAATCATTCAACTTCAAATGGCTCAGGTGAAGATATGTTGTTAAAACTGCCAGAAAAATCTACAAAAATACTATTTTGTCTTTGAATTTTGAGTAAAAGCTTAAAATAACATTTTGTCCCATGAAAGACAATCAATATTTTACTCAATATTCTGTAAAAATCCAATATTTTATGTTAATATGAAATAATAAACAACGATTCTCCTTTTATAGTTAATTTTGTATTTTTATAACTTAATTATTCGATTTTAGTCCAAATAAAAAGTTGTTTATTTTTGTTTTATTGTGTTTTTTGCTTGCAAAATGAGTTATTTTTTTATAATTTATTGGTGAAAGGGGAGGATAAAATCCATAAAACAAGTTTGAATCATATTAACATTCTTTAAGAAATAAAAAATATTCTAATCTTCCAGAACAAAAGACCATAAAACTTTAAGTAAACCTTTAAATTTCAGCTTCAAAGATTCCTCCAAAGTGCAGCTGCAGCGTTTTGCATTGTTTTGGTCAAACCTCAGAGAAATTATGACCAATTACACTTTAATATTTTATGTTTATTTTTATTTTCAGCTGAAGACATTAAGATTAACTCCACTGAAACACAATGTTTCTGCTTCTCTGCTCGTTTAAAATGCAAACAACGGAGGATCGCTGCCGTGTTGGCGCCTCATTCTGCTCAAATGAAGGACTTCACATCTGCAGAATAAGATCTTAAAACGTCATTTTACATCTTACAACTTTTGCTGAAAGCTTTGATCTGCAGGATTAAGCTGTAAAACGTAGGTTTTCCCTCCTGGAAGAGGAAGGTTCCCAAACACAGCTGTTGTAATTGTGATATTTCCAGGTAAACGTGTCATCAAGCCTCCAAACTGCAGTTTGAAATAATGAAAAATTTTGTTTATTACAGGTGAGAGTTTGTTTTTCTGACTCTGTTTGGTCACACTCACATCTCTGAGAGGAAAGCAGCGTCTATAATCTGCTTTGTTTGGGCCAAATCTCACAGAGATGAACTGGAATCTGCTGCTTGTTTGTCTCTGCTGATGCAAACCAGCAGATTAAAAACCTGGAAACACGAAACTTCTGCAGAAATTCAGATTTAAGATGAAATCAGCTCACGTTCCGATTCACTGTGCAGTGTTTTAGGAACAGGAAACCACTCAAATGTAAACAAAATACTTTATAAACTGCTTTAAATCTATGAAATGATATAATTTTTATGACCCCACTCCAGTACTTTCACAGCCACCCTCAGGGCCACAACCCTCATGTTGAAGAGCTCTTCATTAAAGTCACTTTTTATTAAAGTTTGTAAAATGTGGCAGTTTTTTATGATGGTGTGTTAGGGACATTGTTGGTAGAAAAAAAAGAGTTAATTTCTGTCAAACTTTGAAATTTTGTAGAAAGAAAATTGGAAATTTACAAATAACAAAAATTCTAAATGTGCGAGAAAAAAAAAGAAATTTTGAGATTAAACCCAGAAAATTTCTAGAGAAAAATAGGAAATTTGTGAGTTAAGAAAAAAAAAATTCTAGAAAAAATTAGTAAATTTCCTGAGCTCATAAAGCTGAAAATGTTTCGCATTTGAACATTTTCTGAGTTTCAGAGGTTAAAAAAAAATGTCATTTTTGAAACTGACATTTTTTTTGCTTTTTCTGGCAAATTTCAGAAATTAATCCCAAAATTTCATAGTTTTTTGGTGAAGATTTACTACTGGCTTTTTTCCCTAATGGCCCTGACATTTCAGTGATATTCTGATTTACTGTGATATTCTGATTTATGAAAGAAAACCAATCAAACATAAACAAACTACTTGGCAAATTGGTTTTATTTGATTACACCATTGCAGGTAGACATAAGTAAATTTGCAAACCACCAAATATTTCTCTGGAAATTTAAATAAAATAGATCAGCTCTCTGTCGACTCTCACAAGCACAAATAAATCCTGTAGATAAAATTAACCTGGAGAAGGAGATGAAGAACCGGAGAACCTTTTGCTTTTGTTCCGATTTCGACTAAAGACCTGCATTGTTTTCAGCTGCATAATAAAAGAGTAAAGCCTTAAAAATATGAATTTTGCTCTCAGGAGAAGGGATTTTACAGATTACAGCTGCTGCAATCTGCATGGATTAGATCCTGTATGCAGGACAAGGCATCAAAACTCTGTATTTTAACCACTGTTGAGCTTCACAGCGAGAACTCTGAAATAATGACCTGAAACCGAAAAGCCTCCATCATTTCACTCTAAAAATGCTTTGTTTCAATGAGACTTATTGCTCTGAAAAGACATTAAATCAGCTGCAGTCGAATTTAATTTCATCTTAAAATGCGTTCCTAATATCAATCCTTTGGGAAGTGAATTATTCCTTAGAGATATTACAAACCAAATCTGTTTCTAAAGGAGTTATTTAGTAATATTAGCCCTATAAAACAGCTCTGGGAGGGATGCTACACATGGCTGCAATGTTTTTAAATCAACCAAAATGTAAAAATATGAAGTAAAATAATACAGACGCATTAATTTAGCTGATCAACGTTGTATCTTCAAACCAACATAATTTAGATCAATGTAAATATCTACTAGCTAGCTGAACGGCTAGCCAGCTAGATAGCTAACTAGCTAGCTAGATGGATACAGATTTTTAGCTAGCTATAAAATAGATAGGTAGATAAATAGATATTATAGCTAGCTAGCTAAATACCTAGATGCTATAGTTAGCGAGATATACAGATATCAGTAGCTAGCTAGGTAGTTACAGATACCGAGCTAGATATCTAGCTACCTAGTTAGTTAGTGAGATATACAGATATCTATCTGTAGCTACGTAGATAGATAAAGCTATCTAGCTAGCTATAAACATAGATACATAGGTAGATATGGTAGTTAGCTAGCCAGCTTAATACAGTACCTAGATGCTATAGGTAGCTAGCAACATTATAGGTTGATTCTACGTGAACCTCAGACTAAACTGTGTCAGATCAACACATAGTTCACTTTCATACACTTTCCACAGATACTTAAAACATTTATAACTGGCTATTATAATAGTTCAAGTGTCAAATATAACTCAAAATGCATGAATACGAACAGTGGGAACCATGTTAGAGCTAAAGCTAATATCTACACTCTTTCGTCCACTCTAATTAGTGCAGCTTAGCATCGTTGAGCTGCACTAAACAGCAGCTATTTCAGGTATTTCAACAAATATTTTAGATATGGTTGACAAAAATTTTCCTCAGAAAGATCTACAAATACTGGACAATGAAATGTAGAACCTTGCGTATTTCACACAGAAAGCCAGAATTCTGTATCAGAAGGAAAAGCCTGATCAATTTATCTCTAAATAAAACAAAAAAGGAGCACTAATCTGCAAAACTGAAGCAAAATGTGGCTTTTCTAATCGTTAGTATCGTTATATCTTCCTACTGGGAACATTGGGATCTGTGAATGGGTTTGTAGCGAGGTCACTGATAATGGCAGACTCTGCTGCAGCGTCAGAGTTAAAACATCAGGACTGAGTTATTCTGGTTCTAACAGGAAACACATTCTTTTGGCTTTTACCACAAAGTCAAGGCTTTTTTTTTTGTTGGTGTTTTTTTAGCAGAATTGCCACCAACAGATGTGACATCTGTTGGTGAAAGCTGAAGAGTCGAGGAATAGAAAGCAGATTCTGAATTAGATTTCATAGAGAATCACACACAGGTTGGTGTGTGTTAGCTTGCAGCGCTCTATTTTAAAGCAGCGCTGCACCGGCGACATTCCTCCGATTTTCTGCATTCCTGCATTCATTCACTGGCTGAAGGAGAGCGAGTTGGCGGAGGGAGGCTGGATCGGACCTCCGGGTCGCTGTGTCTGTGTGTTCCCCTCTCACTGTGGGAGTTTCCAGAAGAAAACGTTTATCTGCATCTCCTCGTTACCTCTGGACTCGCCTGCAGCTGTTCTGAGGGGTTTTATGATACCAGTGACGACCCAGAAACCCACAAATGTTTACAGGAACATGTTCCGCTTCCTCCACCAGGGATGTAGCTGCTAACATTTACCGCTTAATGATTCTCCACAAGGACGTTGGGTTTATGTCATCCAAAAATATCAGACAGGTTCTGCTGTTAGAGCATGTTTATTTTATTTGTCCACTTACATATGTTTGTCTCAGATCCAATATGGCCGACGTCACAGCAGCTTCACTGTTTTTATTCAAACAAGAGAGGAAATTGAGTCGGTGGTTCACATCGGTCCAGCAGGTTCTGCCTATACACATTAAATAAAATGCAAAAAACAACCCGAAACAAACTACAGAGCAAAGAATTTAACTAAATAATCCTGAAATGCCAAACGGGATTTGGATAATAGTTAAAAATATACAAAATTACACAAAAATATATGTTCAAATGTAATACTTGGAAAGAAACGTAGCTAGATGGCAACAGAGAAAAGAGGGAGGAGCTTTCAGTTACTGGTTTCTATGGTAACCACCAACTAATAAGCAAATTTTGACAAACTTTACATGTAATATATTGTTTTATGTTAATTATAACCGTTAAAAACATGCAAAACATTGGATATTATTAAATTTTCTTAAAACGAATGTTAAAGTGTATTAATTGTAAAGAAAACAAAGAGATGATCTTATTACATACCACAGCTACCAGCAGCAACAATTTAATTTCCCTTTGGGATCAATGAAGTTCAATTGAATTTGAATTTGAAGAAGCTAGCCAGCTAGCTAGCTCGCTAGCTGTTATGTATTTGTTGGTGAATAAAACCAAAACAAACGTGAGCGTTTAGCGCTCGCTGGAGAAATGGCTTCAGTTTTATTTTTATCAAAGACAAAAGCACTAAAATCTGAAGCTGCTCCATTTTTGTCTACATTTCATGAAGAAGGAAGTTCCTCAGGTGTTTCTGTCGTTTCCTTGGTTCTTGTTGCAGCGCCCCCACAGGCGAGGAGGGCAACAGGTTTTTAATCTTAATTTGAAAAAGATTTTTTAAATTAATTTACTTGATTAAATGAAGTAAAAATATGAACACAATTTTAAGAAAGAATAGATTACATTAATCAGACGGTGGGTTTGCAGTAAAATAAACTAAATGACTTTACAGATTCTGGCTCTCTGGGTTGTTTTCTAACAGACTTTGTGTCTTTTCTTCTTAACCTCAGATGAAGAGGAAGCTGGATCACGGTCCAGATGGCCGGCCGTTCCCCTCAGGAAAGAAGCACTGCAAGGGGAACGGCTACCTGAGGTAACACAGCTGCTGTGGCACCAGATGAAACGCTTCCTCACCTCCATTTAAAGACGATAATCACCTTGAAGCTACCAGCAACATTAAACCCTGATCTTTTTTACATTTTGTTGCAATAAGCTACAACTTTCAGTTTGTTTTATTGGGATTATGGCAGCATGAATGTCAGAAACAAAAGCTAAATGATACTCAGGTTTAAATTTGTTTGTAAAATAAATATGGGAACAGTGTGGCGTACATTCAGATTCCCCTCTTTTACTCTGAAACCCCTAAATAAAACATCCGGTGCAAATAATTCGCTTCAGAAGCCACAGTAAACAGAATCTAACTGTAAATTTTTAAATCTCGACCAGGTCTCAGGTCATCCTGAGCTCACCACTATCTCTGTGAAACATGGTAGTGGCAGCATCATCCTGAGGGAATACTTTGCTTTGTCAGGAGCGTGGAAGCTTAGCATCTCTGAGGCTGCAAAAGATTCAAGACTTGGCTTGATATTCCTCTTCCTGCAGGACAAAATGATTAATCTCTTAGAATGGCCTAGTCAAAGACCGTAATCTATTACAAGACTTAAAAATGATCTGACTGAACTGTATCTACGTACTAGTTTAGCAAAAGCTCGTAAAGACGAGCCAAACTTGCTGTAGAAAGATTTGACAACAAAATTCAGAAAGAAAGATTTGACAACAAAATTCACATTCAAGCCACACTTTTCAGATTTTTACATGAAAAAATGAACTTTTATTATTTTTCTTCCTCTTTAAAATCATGAGTTACTTTCTCACATAAGATCCTGATTAAATACAGAGACGTCTGTGGACTCATTTCACTTGTACTTCTTGGTCTCACCTGCAGCCCCTCCAGTCTGGCTCAGGCCACGCCCACGACCTTTGGCGACCTGCGGCTGGCCAATGGGCATTCAGCTCAGCGCCGACGCGTCAACTCCGGCCCGCCTCCCTCTGGGCTGCAGGACTGGCTTCTCACCTTCCAGGTAAGCCTGTTAAATCACAATAAAATTATTTATTCTTCTAAGAAATTTAGAATCAGTAAGACTGGAACGATTAATTGTGATTAATTGATTATTGAAATAACGTCAACTAATTTAGTAATTGATTGATTGTTAATTGGATTACATGGACTCATACAACTACCATTGTCTGAAAGGGTTAGGGGTATCTAAATAACCCCAACCCATAATATTCTTTTTCAGTAAAAATGTTCTGAAATCCTCAAGTCTCAGTTTTAACTTCACCTGATTCAGATGTAAACAAAAAGTTTCGCACATTTCTATCTAATTATTCATCAGTTAATGACGATTACTTTAGAAATAGATTAATCTATTATTCTGATGATTAATCAAAGGAAAACTGTGTTTTATTTAAACACTTGAGCTTTTTTTTAATACAATATTAGAAATACATTAAATACATTGTTGCCTAAAATGCAGACATTGGATTCCTTTTGTAACCAGATAAACATATTTAACTGGTTATAGTTAAATATGTTTTCATTTTAAATGGAAAACGTATATAAAATGTACAGTTTTAGCTTATTTACTGCAATTAATATGTTTTTTTTTATTCCAGAAACTGGATGTTCCAGATAACAATTAATCAGTTACTAAATTAGTTGGCGATTATTCCAATAATCGCTTAATCAAGATTAATAGTTTTGGCTCTGTATTTATATTAAGATGAGCAATTAATTTATAGAATAATCTATAATTTTTTGTATTTATTTACCTCTCAGTGTATTCTAATGTTGCATAAAAAAGGCCTAAATGGTCAAAGGAAAAACTGTGGTCATTTTTATCTGATTAATCGTCAGAATAATTTTTATTTTCAGTCCTAGAATCAGATAAATAAACAGGAAGTTTAGTATTTCTTAAAAGACAGATTCAAAAGACTTTTTTCTGTCAGTCTTGTCTGAAGATAAAAGCCATGCTTTAGTTGTTTATGTCTCGTTTCTCTTGTAATCTTGTAAAGCTGCCCTGATCAGCGGTTCTGCAGGCTTTCTGAGCCCGTTCAGTTCTTTGTTTGGGCCGGTGCCGGATGGTCGGATGACTCACTCGGCCTTCAGACTCCACCTCTCCTGTCCTGCAGCGCTGCAAAACACAATCCACATTTCTGCACGTTCTGCATCGTCTTGAATAGATTTCTGTCTCTGAGTGCGTCTCCGTCCGGCTGCACATAAAGCGCTGCCTCCGAGCCGTCCTGATGCAACCGCTGAACGGACCCGACCAAGAATCGCATGAACCAGCTCATCTGCACACAGATTAAAAAAACATGGAGTCTTCTTTTGTGGAGAGAAACATCAAACGGCTCCAGAAGGCATGAAGACATGATGAACCGACAGCAAAGAAACGAACGAACACTGAACAGAGCAAAAAGCAACGAATTAATATGTTCAAATTTCACATTTTTCACATTTATTTTTCTTGCATTTGTGTTTCCACTGCCTCCAGAAACAACGCAACTGCTTTAAAAACAAAACCTGGACTTTTTATTCCAGTAAATTCATGTTTTTTTTTAAACTTCCCAAATGCAAGGCCACATTCATGGGGCACTGCCCCGTTACCTAGGCAACCCCAGCTGAGCCAACCCCGTAACCTAGCAACCAAAGTGGAACAGGTTTTACTGATAACAAAGTATCAGTAAATTTGATAACTTGTCAATAATATAGATAATATTGTTGTTTTTTGAGACCATTTTTATAAAATACAATTTTATACAACTCAAGTTCACAATCTCAAAGATCAAATAGATTTTATTTCTTACAAAAATGTAATGCTGGAACTGGAAGACATTTTATAAATCCAAAATAAATAAACAGCCAAAACAGCAAATAAAATTGATATTGAAATTTCTGCTCTACAAATGTTTTATCATCCAGTCTTTGGTACAAAGTATTAAGTATTAAAATATTAAGTCCATAGAACTTAATAGGAAAAGGAAAAATTAAATTACCAAGATAAAGTCATAAAATTAGAAAAAAAGTCATAATATTTCAAAAATCAAGTCACAAAAGTATGAATATTACGACTTTATTTTCATAATATTATAACTTCATTGTCGTAATTTCATTATTTTCACTTTCCTAGCGTGGCCTGAATGCACCATCGTAGGAAAGAGAGGAAAACAGAAAACAGTCTCCAAATAGAAATGATCCAGCTCTTTTTGATTCATCATGTGATTAACTGGTTTATTTCTCATTGCCACGAGCCAAGAAAATGTTTTATTGTTGACTTATCATCCAGAAACTACTTGCTACACTCTTGTTGGTTGTGCAGGAGCCTCCACTTCTTCTTTTCAAAAATGTCTGTAAGGAGCTCAGGAGAGGCAGAACTGGGCCGACTAGAATCTGATTATCTCAGAAGGATTTTGTCCAAAAATGTAATAAAGACCACAGCTCTATCCTGACCTGTTCAGTGAACCTTAACGGGTCTCCTGCCTCAGAAATACCGTATTTTTCGGACTAAAAGCAGCTACTTTTTTCCTACACTTTGCGGTTTGTAACCCGGTGGGGCGTCTCTGTGTATCTTTCCTCAACCGCCAGGAGGCGCTGTAGCAGGAAGTGAATTATAGGAACTCAAAATTGGAAATCAAAGAAGAAAGTGCTCATTTTCATGCTAGCATGTGCTAACAGCAGCACGGCGGAGAAATTTCTTCAAACTCATGTGATGCAGCTGTTAAGTTGCGGGCGTCGATCAGGAGGGAAACGGCGCCGCGGCACGTAAACCCGGCGTGCAGGAAACCATGGAAACGGAGGCCTGCGTCATTAATAAACCCAGCAGCTTCATCAGGACGCCGCCCTCTGCTGCCCTCTGCTGGGTCCTTGTGGAAAACCGAGAGCGGCTTATAGTATGGTGCGCTCTATAGTCCGGGTAATACGGTAGTCCTAACGTTCCTTCCTGTCCTTGTTTTTGTCTTTCTGCAGACGTGGAGCGGCCCGGAGCGGCTGCTGGCCCTGGACGAGCTGATCGATCGGTGCGAGACCAGCCAGGTGAAGCACATGATGCAGGTGATCGAGCCTCAGTTCCAGAGAGATTTCATATCTCTGCTCCCCAAAGAGGTAAACCTGAAACTCCACCAGCCTGCCGGCCGGACGCGGAGCTCCGGGTTTTAACCGTGTTTCCTGTGCGCAGCTCGCCCTGTACGTGCTGACCTTCCTGGCCCCCAGGGACCTGCTGCAGGCGGCGCAGACCTGCAGGTACTGGAGGATCCTGGCCGAAGACAACCTGCTGTGGCGGGAGAAATGCCGTGAGGAAGGTAAACACTGATCAGAACAGCCTTTACCGGGGCGGGGCGATAATCGATCTGATCAATTGATCACACTTTTGGGTTTTGGAAGACTTAATTTGTGGAAAATGTGGATTTTTTTCCCACCAATGTGATCCTTAGAGCTTCTATTTGTTTGGACTTTGACTCCAGGTCAAAGCAGACTGTTTTAGTAATTGATTGTCCTGATGATTAATCAATTAATCAGATAGTAAATTAGGAAAATCTCCTGATTTTTAAATGACCCATTTAAGCTTTATTATGTAATATTAGAAATACATTAGGGAAATGTAAATAGATCATTTATTTCTATTTGGAATGATAAAATAAACATTTTACTGCCTAAAACCCAATAACATAGCATGGATGGCTCTGCAGAACATATTTACAGACAAATAAGGATATTTGTTTAATCTTAAACACTATATTGTACACACATACGTTGTTCTTTCAGTAAATGTTTTTTTTATTCTTATACACAACTAACCGATTACTAAATTTGCTGACAATTATTTGAAGACTTGATTAATCACGATTAATCGTTTCAGCTCTACTACAATGGAATATAAGAGATTGTTTTTTTAAAAATACAAGAATAAAACCATAACATTTTCTGCATAAAATAGAAAAATTAGAAAAATGTGATAGTAATTTTATGAAAACTCCTATAAGAATAAAATAAAATAAGGAATTTTTCTTTGTATTTTCACTACTTTCTCACTAGTTTTCACTCTAGCTGACTATTTACGTAGCTTTTTTATGAGGTTGTTAAGCCGCTTCAGGAGTGTTGACCTCATTAATCATTCAGGTAGAAACAGGATCTCCAACTTTATGAGCGTTGTTGATTTTACTTTGTTTATTTTACTTTTATTCTAATCACACAAGTTTCAATTTGTAGTCTTGTTTTTTTCTTTGTCTGATCAAATCCCGGAATCATAAATATAATCAATCTAAAAATAATAAGGTGATGAAAATTATTACTTTGGAAAGTTTATCTAAAAACTGTTAAATTGCCCTCTGCCAGGTTTATTTATAGCTGATGGACTGAGTATTTTCCTAATGGAGTCTTGGCAGAGTTGAGTATCATGCAAATAGGATTTTACTTTAAATAAGTGAAGTGCAAGTATATGATACAGAAGGAGAAGTATTTTCTAAACAAATGTTTGTGAAGCTTCAAGCCGTCTGTAAGCGTCATCAGAGCAGAAACTCTTCATATATGTTGTTATTTTAAAGATAAAACAAAAGGAGAAACACGAATTCAAGCCAAAAGACAAACTTTCTGGATGTAAAATGCCTTAAAACCTGAGGGTTACATGTTCATACAGCAATTCATCACTTCTTTCATTCAGCGCAATGCAGTGGATGAGTGTGTGTGTGTGTGTGTGTGTGTGCGTGTGTGTGTGTGTGTGTGGCTGGGCGTTGAGCCAGTCAGTTGAGATTCACTGCCAGCGCTCAGCAGCCATACCAATGAGGCTACCTAACGTTAGCGCCACACCACAGCCATACTAATGAAGGAGGCTAACTGCAGCTCAGCAGCTCCATAAATAAGGCTAATCATTAACCCTCACACTGCGCCGCTGGGAACAGTGTTGCTGTTCAGTCAGAATACAGATGCAGCTAGCCTTCATTAGCATCGTTCCATTTACATACTAATGGGACAACTGTTCATGTTACAGAGCTAGCTAGCTAAACTAAAGCTACAGCAAATGCTGTTTTGATCAGAGCAGAAACACAACAGACTATTGGACTCGTCTTAAAGGATGCAAAAATATAGTCCCAATATCAAACCTTTAGCAGTTAATGTTAGCTTAGCTCTAACAAGGTGAGCTAATTACCTTATTAGCTTATCTTATTAGAATAACAACCTTCTGTTTTGAGGTTGTTATTTCTAATATATTGTTTGGGATTTATATAACAAAGTGACTCAGAACTTGGATGACAACCATATTTGCAGTTCACTTTAGTTTTAGGCTTTAGCTTAATTAGCGTTAACTTTATTATCCATTTTAGCTGTTAGCTTTAAATAGAATAAAATAAATATCTTTTATTGCTCCAGATTGGGGAAATTCAGCAGCAAAATGATCGTCAATCAAGACATGTAGTCTCAAAGTGTACTTTCCTGGTTAAATGAACTGGGCTCATTGCCATTGATGATTCTGTAATTAACAGATTAACCAAAAAGCCCAGTTGGTACCAAACACTGCAGCACCAACACTTTCCTGTTCATTTAATTTGAAATCACCAGGATAGGTCCGGTTTAATGTCTGACGTGTCACAGCGTCTAAAAGAGCAGCCATTAAACTGGACTTTGTTGCGTTTCATTTCCAGGCGTATCAGACGACGTGCCGTATCGTCGTAGAGAGAGCCTTCGCCCCGACGCTCCGTTCAGCCCGTGGAAATCCGTCTATATCAGGCAGCATCGCATAGAGACCAACTGGAGGAAGGGCGACACCAGGGAACCCATGGTACCGTCCAGCCGGGCCGAGACCCAACAACCCAGCCTCCGTTTCAGAAACTGACGCTTCACGATTTCATAGGTGCTGAAAGGCCACGATGATCATGTGATCACCTGCCTCCAGTTCAGCGGCGACCTGATCGTCAGCGGCTCGGATGACAACACGCTCAAAGTGTGGTCGGCCGTCACTGGGAAGGTAGGACGACATTTAGTATGCAGAGATGTTTAAAACAAAAAACTAATCAGTAATTATCAATACTGTCAGATATGAAATACTTGTGTTTTAGCCATAATGTTAGCCTGTGCTAGCAGCTTTAACATAACTCATAAAAGGTTGCAGAGGCTCTAGTGAGGCGGATTTGGGTGCAACGTGGAGGCAGACGGACCAGTTGTGTTGGTCTGGGTGTGTTTCTGAACAGCAGCGTTAGTTCAACACACATTGTGTGTTTTTACCTGGATAACAGGTAAAAACAGGGTCAACGGTGATCTGCTCTGTTTAACGCTCACACGCTTTTCTGTCTGCCTTCTCATCCTTAAACAAACACAGACATGAAATAAAAACATTCAGAATCTGTCATTAAACCAACAGTGACGGTTTAAACGACACAGAAATGACCAATCTGGGTCATTTCTACCTTTAACTACCTTCTGTTGTTCTACAAGAGAAAGTTGGCAGGAGTGCAGCAGCTTTGGTTACTGGTATAAATATAACAGCTAAACTCTTCTATAAATGTTTCTATGGTTAAAGTAGGGCTGCAAGTAATAATAAATTATTCAATCAATTTATTCTGATGATTAATCGGACACAAAAATTAGCACATTCTGTGTTTTTCATTCAACCAGTTAATTCATTTTTAATCATGTTAGAAATACATTAAAAACAAATAATTAAGTCCCTTTTTTAAATAAAATAAATATTTTATTGCCTAAAATCCCCTAATGTTGTATTCCTATAGCGAACACTCGATCATTTGTAGAAAAAGATGCATCTGCATCTAAAAATACTTCTAACATTATATTTATTAAAAGATTTCACCATTTTTAATTTTTCTATATTTTTTTTACCAGAAAAAGTCGAGTGCTGCCAAAGAACATAATTTCACACTCGCCTTAAGACATTTAAGTTGATTTAGTGAAGTAGCACATTCTCCTGTAGCTAAACGACCTTTGACCTTTCTGATTATAGGAAAGGTTAAACGTTAAACCTGTATTTGTAGACAGATCAAAGTACGTTAAATTTTCTAGATTTTTTTCTCTGCTGTTTGTGGTTGCTAATGCTAACCCTGCTCACTAGCATAAGATGCTAATGCTAACCCTGCTAAATAGCATAAGATGCTAATGCTAACCCTGCTAAATAGCATAAGATGCTCATGCTAACCCTGCTAACTAGCATAAGATGCTCATGCTAACCCTGCTAAATAGCATAAGATGCTCATGCTAACCCTGCTAACTAGCATAAGATGCTCATGCTAACCATGCTAACTAGCATAAGGTGCTAATGCTAACCTTGCTAACTAGCATAAGATGCTCATGCTAACCATGCTAACTAGCATAAGGTGCAGCTTGAAGAACTCAGACCTTCACTAACTCTGAATCATCTTTGCTCTAAATCAGTAAGACGCTGCGGCTGCGTTCTGAGCGACACTTTTTCATGTAATATTTATAAATAATAAAACAGGAAGGCCTAAAGAAATATTTTAGAATTGTTTACTTTTCTAATAAAAATAACAAATCAATACCATTCATAATATTAATATGACTGTCATTATTAACGAGTATTGATGTTTTAATGGCAGAATGGCTGGTTGTTGCTTTTCAGTTCTGAAATGATGCTAATTAGGTAATCTTATAGTTTAAAGTTTTAAATATAATCGTAAACATTTTGTCTGTCACGCTGTGTTTATGGCCCGGTCGTTAGAAGGTGGGAACGTTTTATGGATCTTAACTATTCCAAAAATGTGCAAACATTTTTCAAAACACCCATAAAGTCAGATCGCTATCACGGGGCTTCCTTCCTATCGGGACCAGTGAGAGTTCAGAGTTCATCCTCAGAGTTTCGGCTCAGAGTTCACATGTTGAAACGACAGCAGCTGCATCTGTTGTGATGAATATTTTATATTTGTGCTGCTGAAAAGCACTAAAACGCGTCACGTTCCCTCATATCTCCTTTAGCGCTGAAGAGGTCAGTGGATGTGACCTTCACTTAGGCAAACAAACGGTTTTCTGGTTTCGGTTGAACATTCTTCAGCGCAACACACCTGCTGCTGTTTCTGTCCGGACCTGCCGCGGTGTGAACAGAACGTTCACTTGCTCACGTTGTGAGGACATTTTCCCTAAAAACACAGAAACCCTTAAAACGTGAACAATTCAAAATAAAAAGTGTTTTAAATAACTGTTATTGTGCATGAAAGTGTGCGTTCTTCAGGTTTGTTTATCTTTTTAAACAAACGTCAGCATCTGCAGTTCACAGGGGTCAAAAGTCTCCCGCCCCTTTTGTGGCGTTGCCACGGCAACCCCCACCACAACAACGCCGAGGTGAAACCGGATTGTTGTCTGTCTGCGCGTTCTTCGACTGCGGCTGTGAAAGTAAAAACAAACATTGACGCAAGTTTGTAAAGAATGTGGCTCTGAGGGCGAAATGCACACAAAACATTTATTATTCATCTAATTTGTGGAAACTGGCAAACAAACAAGGTCAAGTTAAGATTTTACTTTCGTCTTTCTGGTCTCAGTTTGGTTAGTTTCTATGAAGGGCAAGAATTTTTCCTGGAGCCGTTTATTATTATGTTAAATCCATCAGTGTGATAATTAATGACGCTTCTCCGTTATTTCTGTGTTTAAGTTTCTTTAAGTTAATATTAAAATATATCAGAAAAAGCATCAATAAAGATATTTAATATGTGAAATTCCACTTAAAAAATAAGACCAAGTAAAATCTCCACATAGTTAACATTTTAATTTCTTTTTTTGACTTGCTTCAAATAACTGAACAAAACACATTTTGGGGGTTGAGAGCTTTAAATATATTATATATCAGATCAGGATCTCCTGAATCTGTAAAGAAAACCTCACAATTTTGTGCCCACATAATCAAAGTTAAGTTAGTTATTTAACTTAACTTTAATAAATTGTATGTTTAAAAGACGTTTCTTTATAAAGTTCGTCCAGCTGTCGGAGCCACATGCTGGTGAATCTGTGATCGATCAGATCTGCAGAGCTAATCGTCTCTCTGCGTCGCCTCAGTGTCTGCGCTCGCTGACGGGCCACAGCGGCGGCGTGTGGTGCAGCCAGATGGCCGGCGCCACGGTGATCAGCGGCTCCACCGACCGGACGCTGCGGGTCTGGGACGCAGAGAGCGGCGAGTGCGTCCACGCCCTGTACGGCCACACGTCCACGGTGCGATGCATGCACCTGCACGGCGAAAGGTAACCCACTCACTCACTCACTCACTCACTCACTCACTCACTCACTCACTCACTCACTCACTCACTCACTCACTCACTCACTCAGAGTTTCAGAGTGGGAGTGAGAGAGTCTCTGTCTCTCTCACTCCCACTTTTTTTTCTCTCTCTCTCACTGACTCACTCTCTCTCTCCCACCCTCACTCACTCACTCACAGCGTGTAGGGTGAGTAAACGTGTCGTCTCCATAGCAACCACAAAGACCTTGGAAAAACACACGCACCGACACGCATCTGTGCGAGCGCGTCTGTGTGGCCGGTTCCCGTCTCCACGGCAACCTGCTGATGCAGGGCGTTTTATTGTTGCTGTAGCATCATTTATCACGGCGGTGCATGAATGGAGGCGCTGAAGGTCAGCGGCGCGGAGCGAAGACGAGAGCAAACAAACACGAAGTCGTCAATAATTCATTAGAAAAACGTAAATATGGAGGAGAAGGACGACATTCAGCTCCAAACGCTGCCATCAGTCATTAGTTTATCGATTAATCCATTTACTCTGATCAATAGTCAGATAGAAAATCAGCACATTGGGAACACCATTGTTTTATTCATCAATATGTTCTATTGATTAATCAATTTATTCTGACAATTACAATATAGTCAACGATAGTTGAATAAAAACTTGGCACATTTGGCACTCCATAATTTTAGTCATTTATTCAATTTAATTGATCTACTCTATTGATTAGTCACTTTTCTCTCTCCATTGATCGATTAATTGGAAAGAAATTGGCACAATCTGCAGATTATTTTCATTTAAACACTAAAAGCTTTTTTATGGATTAGAAATACATTAAAGGATGGAAGAAATTAATCAATAATTGTTTAATAACTCAACAACTGAATCCACATCTTCAGCATCCATGAACCACAGGGCTGCAACTAGTAATTATTTTAGTTATCAATTATTCTATTGATTATTCTGACAGCTAATTGATTAATCTGCTAAAAATATTGGCACATTCTGCAATTAATTGATTAGAAAATTAGTTGGCTATTATTGTAGTAATTGACTAATCTGATTAATCGTTTGAGCTCTAATTCAGATTCTCCTAATTAAAATTAAAATGACCTTTTAGTTAAAAGGTCATAGTTTTTTTAAAGCTACTGCAGTGACGTCATGCTCCCTGTCACAGGGTGGTGTCTGGTTCCCGGGACACGACGCTGCGCGTGTGGAACGTGTCGACGGGCCGCTGCGAACACGTGCTGACGGGCCACGTGGCGGCGGTGCGCTGCGTCCAGTACGACGGGCGGCGGGTCGTGTCGGGCGGATACGACTACATGGTGAAGGTGTGGGACCCCGAGACGGAGGTGTGTCTGCACACTCTGCAGGGTCACACCAACAGAGTGTACTCTCTGCAGGTAAACACACACACACACACATCAGCGAGTGTGTTGCATCTCTGTCATTGTAGCTGAATCTGTTTCTTCCTGTTTTCTTGCAGTTTGACGGCGTCTTCGTGGTCAGCGGCTCGTTGGACACGTCGATCAGAGTCTGGGACGTGGAGACAGGTAGATATGCAGCACATAGACTCTACAGTTTGTTTCAGACCGCAAGGTTCTCAAAACCTGAATAAACCTGAGCTACAAAAGGTTTGGTTGACCAGCGTGTGGCGTCGAGCCACATGAACAGATTTACTTCACCAACATTCAGATATCAGAGGCTAAACCTGAGTTCAGCGTAAACAAACATGGCCGACTTTAGCAGAACGTAAACGATATAGACGTCAGCCAGACTCTCTTCCTGTTTCCCTCAACTTCCTTTCTGATTGGCTTTAAGCTCGCTGCAGTAATCAATTAATCAACTGATAGATTAACATTTCCTATCTGTTTAATATTTTTTAAAGGGTAATTTTGCTTAGACTAAAATTTATTTATGGTTTTGGTTCTGTGTGAATCAATAAATCGCCAGATAAATTAAAACAATTTTAATGATTTATTGTTTTTCTCTGGATGAGAAAAGTTTTCAGTCTGGTGCTTTAGTCTCAGTTAAACCTTTTTTTAAGGATAATTTTGTTTATGGAGACTTCATAATTCATTTATTTATTTTATTTAACATAAATATCAGTTCCAGTCTTAAATGTTGATCTGAAGCTTATTGATCGGTGAGAATATGTTCTTGAGTTTTCATGCCATAAACATTTTATTAATTGACAACGATTTCAAAACAATGTTATAATTTCTGGGACAGTTTATTGTCCAGCCTTGTTACGATTTGTCACTTGAAAAATTAACTTCACTCTAAGAATGTGGATTTTAAAACGGTTTTAAAGCCTCTTTAGGATGAAACGACCTCTGTTTGACCTTTGACGGTGTGTTCAGGCGGGTGTGTTCACACGCTGACTGGCCATCAGTCGCTGACGAGCGGGATGGAGCTGCGGGACAACATCCTGGTGTCCGGGAACGCCGACTCCACCGTTCGGGTGTGGGACGTCCGGACCGGACAATGTCTCCACACGCTGCAAGGTGGGATGTGAACACAGAAACCAGTTTGACCAAAGATGGAGTCATGTGACCCGAGGCCTGACCTTCTGGTCTTCCTTAAGGTCCCAATAAGCACCAGTCTGCAGTGACCTGCCTGCAGTTCTGCAGAGGTCTGGTTCTGTCCAGCTCCGACGACGGGACCGTCAAGCTGTGGGACCTGCGGACCGGCGCCTGGCTACGGGACGTGGTGGCGCTGCAGAGCCGCGGATCGGGTCAGTTTCAAACACATCTGGATGTTTGAGAGCAACTTTTATAAATCCAACCGAGTTTCAGATTAAACTCGTGTTTAATCTGAGTGGATTAAACACGTTTGATTGTCATTCAGTGGGTAGAAAGAGCAGAAATACTTCATAATAAAATTACTCAAGTAAAAGTAAAAAGTACATAGTAGTAAAAATACTCCTAAAAGTACTGGATGAGTGCTTTACTACGCAACCAATTTATTTAATGGATTAAAACCGATTGATTGATTTGTTCCCTTTAAAACCATCGTTATTCCATCCAAAGAGGAACGATGAAGAGTCAGTAAGTGGCTCCAGTTATTACAGCTGGAAACATCAGGTCCAAAACCCGGGACTAGAGATGGACCTGGACCTCCAGAGCCACATAAAGACGGTTACAAAATCGGCCTTCTATCACCTGAAGAACATCTCCAGGATTAGAGGATTAATGTCTCAGCCAGATCTAGAGAAACTCATCCATG
>CAEGAD010002677.1:0-44261 GCA_903067055.1 Poeciliopsis paucimaculata | reverse complement strand
GTTTTCCAATCTCTGTGTGATTATGGCAGTAAATAATTTATAATCAATATATAGCACACTTATTGGGCGATAGTTTCTGCATTCCAACTTATCCTTTCCCTCCTTAGGGATTATCTTAAGGCTATGATACGTTAGCTGTACCCGTTTGTGAAATTTTACGTCCTCCCTCTTCTAATTATATTGTCGTTGGGGCTTCGTTTTTGTCTCACCCCCTCTAAATATTGCAAGGCAATATTACTCAGCTGAATGGGAGTAATTCAATTATTTCTCTGGTTGTCTGGGGAGTCTCTCTACCGAGCAGCCATCTTTACGGTGTTCCGGTCGGAAGTCCAGAAATACCATTCTTATGCATAAAAACACAAACAATGAGATTCTTTTAAACTCTTTTGGCTTCCAGACCGCCTTAGAATTTTCCAGGGATAAAAATGTGATTTGGACTGAAATTCCTCAATACACTGAGCACAAGCAGAATCTGAAAATGTGTACATCAGAACATAAATCAGTTTCCAAACTTAAAATATTACTTTACATGAGGAATTATGTAAAATATGTGAATGGCACAAATTGTATGAGTTAGGTTTGCCAGAACATATTAGCTGTAGACTGTTTTAAAGTGAGCAAAACTAAAAGTATCCCATGGATATTTGTTGTATTATTTGGTGTATAATTTGAAAATGGTCATGATTTTTCACCCTAGATATGAAGTGGCGCAATATAGAGCTCCCCAGTTCCGCCCCATGGGATTGAACACATGAACTATCAGATTTATTTTGATTTCTAACATTTTTAGAAATGAATCATGATTAAATTGATTTCATTTTGATTGGAGCTACATTTCTAATGCATTATTGTTGGAAATGATGTCTGTCCCTGCCTCGGGTCATTCTCAGGCTCCAAGCAGAGTGAAGGTAGAACCACACTGGGTTTTCTTCACGTTTGCTCACAGACCCAGAGTATTAGCAGACCGGCTCAGAAAAGTAATGTAATGATTCAGTTAACCTAGAAAAACCCAGTTACTCCTTCCACCACACAACTGGCTGCATCAACCTGGCAGCGTACACAGAGCCTGAGAGAAACAGGTGGCAGAACCACAGAACGTGAACAGCTGTGCGAGTGGAACAAAGGAATCGTCTCCATAGTAAATGAAGATGTCATGGTCCCTCAAATAACTGCCGTCAAAATCACAAAGTTACCATAACAGTGACAAACTGACCAAAATGACTTTACTGTGACTGTAAAACTGAAGTGCAAACCCAGCCCGAATCTCAGAGGAACAACTGAACAGAAACACAAACCTCCACAAGCTCACCTTTGATGGCTGGACTATGACATTTGTTGAGGGCTGTCCACTGTTTACAGTCTTAACCCTCTGCCTTCGTTCATCAGTCGTCTCTCCTGCAGACCAAAGAAAAGATGCAGAAAAAACACTGGAATAAATGTATTTCTGTCATGTAAGGTCACATATGTTTTCCTGATTGAGTTTCTCGTTTGGAGAGAATAACGCCAAAGAAAAAAAAAAAAATCAAAGCAAAAAAAAACAAAAAAAACTGGAACATTCTCACTGTTTTATAAAACACTGCTCTGACTTACAGCCATTACATGCTCGTGTTTTCCAGTGAAACTAAGTTCACCAATTAAAATGTTTTAATTGTTGTTTTAAATGTTTTAATTGGTGAACTTCAGTTTTGGCCCAACCCAACTGACCTTTGGCCTTTCATTAAGATACCGAGAACATTGTGAATTCAGAGAACAACTCATTTTTAAGCTGCTGTTACATTGTAGCACCAGATCAGATAAGAAGATTACAGCTGATTCTACTCAGTTCTTACATTCAAATATGTGTCATGATCAAATTTATTTCAATGTGATGTTTCTTAGGCGGCGACTCTTTTCTTGGCCAGGCAGTGAATTCATGAGCTACAGATATCTTGAGACAGGAATAAAAATCGTCTGCAATATGATGTATTTTTAGCTGTGCTCTGTCTATTCTTAGGTTGAGCAGAGTGCTGGAGCTTTCTGTTCCAGGTACAGTATTGCATGGCACTGGGTAAGCCAGAAGAGAGCCTTCCTCAGAGCTTTAACAAGAACAAAAAGGTGTTGCATCAACAACAGTCTAAGCGCTAAAATGGATCATTAACAGTTCAAAATACTCATAAATGACTAATATCCACAAAGAAAAATTTATGGAGTTTTTATTTTTAACTGCCTACTTAGAAAATACCCGAGACCAGCTGGACATACCAGTGACCTAGTTGGCTAACATTCTCATTTTTCTATTAGCCCTGATCTTCATATACAATAGTACATTTAAAAAAATAATAATGTAGCTAAAAAAGTACAGTATTTCTTGACCTCTATCTGAGAAAGTGAAACAGTTATTTGATAAAGATTTGTTACACAGAGTAAAATATTTCCAAATTAAGTATCTCAAAACAATAAAATATCACAATCAAAAACAGATGTGTTAAACACAAAAGTCAGCCTTTTGAAAAGTATATGCACTTCTCTATGGTTGGACTCCTGTCTCATGTATTTTTGCTTTAAGTAACAATAAATAACAATACATTCTCTAGTTGCTTTTAATGGTGAGAATATATTGTGCAGTAATAAGCATGACCTTTAGATGAAATAAAAGAGCTACTACATGGTCTAATCATGGAACTCAATCACTGCAAGACAGGACATTCGTTACAGTCAGTGTTTTTTAAAAAAACATCACATTTTTGGTAAGAGTCTACTTTTAACAGACTTTACTGGGGACTCGAAGGAGAAAACTCATCCTGAAATTTGAGCTTTCAAAATGCTCCCGTCTTGGTCCCTTTCTACAGTTTATCTGTCCTATGAAAAGTGTTTTGACACGCGGACTGTAAGGTCATCGCATAGGAACTTTTCTTGTAATTTTATGCTGTATGAATAAGCCGAACAGAACATCTATAATAAACACAACACCGACTGTGACTGACCCAAAAACCCTGCCTGGATTCTCTCATAACAGCTGCTGTCTGCCTTTACCACGAACTAAACATTCTTCTTACCAACAATGACGAAGCCTCCATCCGCTTCCTTGTCAGATGTTGACTTCTTCGAGTCCTTCCGTAGTCCCAAAAACTGAAGCATTGTTTCCTTTCATCGACAAATAAAATAAAATAATCTCGTTTTAAACGCTACATCAACCGAAGACAGCTTTACACAGTTAATGTGTAAAGGCTGTAATATAAAGGCTCAACTTCTCCCGGTCGTTTGAATGTTTTCGTAATGTCGCCCTTACTGTTGAGCCTGCTGAAGTCGACAGAGCGCTGACAGTTAATTCATCATGGCTCCTCGGAACGTTAGCTTCTTTGAGAGCTCTAATATTATTCCTCCTTGGCGTGAAGCTACCGACTCTACAGATCAAATGACCTTCCGCTAGCACTTTCTGCAATAACCTCCGTGATGTGTTATTTTGGTTCTATGGCTAACTTCTACCTGCTCCGGTGGTCGAAGGAAACTAATTACACCTTAGTTCTGTTACAAATGAATCTGGTGGACACATTCAGCGGAACTGTTTATTGTTTCTAGGGATTCAGATCCTGGAACACAACGGATGTGTCGTAGAAGTGTTTGGAGGCGCTCGTTTTTTCATCATGTGAACGTTTACTACGAGCCTCTTCTGGGCACCCAATGATGAATGTCGACGCACCGCCCGCGCGGGCTAACGTAGATTAAATACAAGCAACACGAAGCTTCCCGCGACTTCTTGTCTCGTGTCCCCGTTGAACAACGCCGCAGCAGCAACCCGCGAAAATGGCAGGTATACTGGACGTCCCAAAACCGAGAATAAACTGCTCAATGCTTTCGCAGTTCATCAACCGAGCCGTCTGCTTCGTCGGGCGTGTTGAAAAGGTCAGAGTGCAAGATAGTGAGTGAAAGTGGGGTTTCACACATTTAGAGATGTAGATAGCATTCATGCATTTTAATGTCTATAACACCGAGGCTGCGTTCTGCTTTAGGTTAACCCTACCGGGAAAATGTTCACTGTGATGGATGGAGAGGGAAAGACTGCAACAGTGGAACTAAACGAACCTGTAAGTACATCTCAAACACTCGTGCTGTTTAAATGCAGAGGCCTTAATGTAAACTGAAGTGAAATATTTTAAATACATCTGTAATAAGTTGTTAAGTATAGTCATTTCACTGCTTATTAATTATTTTTAGATAAACCCTGTAATAAAATATGGAGAATGAACAATCTAGCTGTTGGTGTTTATGGTTTATTGGGGTTTATTTTTCTCCTGTTCTTTGTCTCTTTATTACTGTTGTGGCCTGTCTAATATGCTGCTCGAACCAGATCTGCTTTGTCTTATAAATATTTCAGTAAAGTCGAATGTGAAATAAGAGGGATAGTTTGTTTTCCCCCTAATCTACAGTAAATCTGATACATACTGACACAAGGCTCAAACAAAAACACATTTTTGAGAAAGACCGTTCAGATTCTTAGTCTATATGAGACAATGACACTGAGTTGGTGTTCTGCAGGAAAAGCAATACATTCTATTATTGCATCACCTTTATGGGATAGCAGAGAAAAATGTTTCTTTCCCTGATGTGCTTTACCTCTGCACTCCAGAGGGTTACCACTACTGACAATTAATGATTTTAAGTGACATTCTATGTATCGAAATAATTTGACTATGACTCTAATAAAAAACTAGCATCTACCAGCAGGCAGCTCCCCAGGGTTACGCTGGGTAGATGAGAGGTGGCAATCTCACTTTTTTAAGAGTCGGTATTGATTTTAATCAAGAATTGATTCCAGAATAGATAGGAATATTTAATCACTGACACTCATTATAAAAGCCTAAATATTCAACCAATACCTGATGGTTAAGTATATGGATATAAAATGGTTTGTTTTACAAGGTATAAAATGAATGTTCGAAGAATGAGTTGCACTTTGGTCTTGATATTCATTTCTTTTTCAGCTTGAAGAGGAACTTAGTGGAATTGTGGAGGTTATAGGAATGGTGTCGAACAAAGGAGAAATAATGGCCAGCACATACAACCTGCTGAGAGAGGACAAGGGGGTTCCCTTTGGTACGGCCCATCTGACTGAAGAGCACAGCTGTACTGCAGTGTGTCTGAGCAATACTTACTAATGACCCGATGTTTCTGTCTGACAGATTTAGAGCTGTACAACGACGCGCTGAAGGTCATTCATGACTTCCCCCAGCACTACCCTTTCCAGGTGGCTGCAAGTGGATGAAGAAGAGTGTATGAGAAAATAATTTTTCTGTTTTGTCTTTTGTGTTGGAAGATTATCATTGTACAAAACCTTTTGCAGTAAAATGTACATAAATGCAACAAATGGTGACAGTTTGGATTATTTGTGAAGTACCTAACCTATGTAGAGTGTGTACACCACTTGGGCATTTTCACATTTTGTCCTGCCAAATGATGTGTTTGATATGACGGTGTAGCACAATGTGCTGCGTAAGTATGAAAATGAAGTATAACATTAATTTTATCCAAAGTGGTATGATTTAGTATTTAAGTCCTTGAATATAAATTTTATTAGCGAACAAATGGCATCATGGAAACCCAGCATTCAGGTCAGGTGGTCAAGTGGTGGAGAAGTTTAAAGATGTTCTAGAACAACATCTCAGATGTTGCCCTTATCAGTTCATTATTTGTATGTAAAGATAGCATGGACCACCTGCAGACCTAGAACTGCTCTCACCAGCACAGGTCTGCTGGTGAGAAAATAGGCTCATTGTGTACAGGATGCCAGTGTATCACAACTAATTGACGCTAATTTTATCATGAACTGTAAAATCTGTTTACATCATATGCTCAGAAGGACAGACGTACTGTATAACAGCAATTATGTGGATTAGGTTTTGGAATATTACTTTGTATTATTGCATTATCATTAGGCCTGTCACAATATCAAATTTTGCTGGATAAACGATAATGCTGTTTTGAGACCATTTTCAAGGAATGTAGTGGTATAAAATTATCCTCTCAAAGATCAATAAGTTTATTTTTTAAGGTTTTGTTAGATCTAGTGGCTGTTACATGAAAATAGTCTTGACAGGAAAGAGGTTAATGAGAGAAGGGGAAGACGTGTGGTAAATGTCGCCAGGCCGGTAATCAAACCTGCAACTACCGCCACAAGGACTAAAGCCTCCATATGTGGATTGTGCTTTGACCCTGCACCAACACAGCAACCAACACACCAATTAAGTTTAATTTTTAATCAACATTAACACTGGAACTGAAAGACATTTTAAACATCCAAAATAAATAAAACAAATAAAATAGGCACTAAAGTCTCTGTCGACAAAATTGCCTTCAGAAGGTGAAGCATCTTGCCCCAAGGATGGAGTAGGGATCAAACTGGCAACCCACCAATTGCAGGACAAACTTCTACCACCATTGCCAAGAGAAGAACAGAACACATCATCAGAGCTTCCTGACTTGATGGTGATTATATTTGAAAATGGAAACAAGGAAATGGAGGGAGTAACTTAACAGAAGAACCTCTCCTTTATTTGCAACACAGAAATGTGAAGATCAAGCCTGAAGATTGACCTTGAAGTTTAGCCAGCTGGGGTCACTGTTCGCTTTATCTGGTCCAGTGTACAGCAAGTATGGACGAGACCCTCTGTAAATCTGCATTATGCTGCATTCATCCCCACCTAAAATTAAAATGTTCCACGTATGCTTTTAAAATGATGCACTGACACAACAACATACAAGTGTGTTCTGCACATAATCACCCATAAAACAGTTTGTCACAAATGTGTTTGATTTGTGCAGGGTGTTTGCTTTAGATGTTTATATTACACACTGACTTTGTGTATTTTACATAAGTGTGAGAAATTATCTTTGGTCAGGGAAACTGGAAGAGTAGAAGTATATGACCAAGTCCCTAATTTCCTTACAAAATCATGAACACACAAAGCATCCCCCTTACCATCGACAAGTCCCTGGGAAAATATTAGGGCTAGTGCCCATTTGCATTGACCAACATGTAGAAGGTGGTACATCTTGCACCTCTATCACAGGGTAGAGGTGGATAAACAATCATCCATACAGTCATTTATAGTTTTGAGCATTGGGAGACAGCAGGAGTACCTGCATTGAAATAACATCCAGACTCATGCAGAAAGAAAGTTGCTGGTTTTTGAATCTGTTGCTACAAAGTTACAGCGTTAACAAGTAACCCACTCCACAGCTTACACAGCCCTGCTCTGTCACAGCTTAGACACAGTCACTTGCAAATGAAGTTATTTCTCTTGAACATTTACACATTTTGTGTTTCAACCACAAAATTCTTTGTATTTTATTGGGGGGTTTATAAGTAATTTATCAACACAAAGCAGGACACAACTGAAGAAGAAGGAAACAGATAAATGGAGCAGCATAAATCACAGAAGCAGCCAGGAGGCCCTGGGGAAGAGGTTCTCCTTCCAGGAGAATGACGACCCCAAATATACAGCCGGAGCGGCAATGGAATGGTTTCACTCAAAGTATATTCATCTGTCAAAATGGCCCAGTCAAAGTTCAGACTTGAATTCAATTGAAAACTTCTGGCAATACTTCAACCCAGAAAAGGAATTAGACCAGAGCTTACTCACTTATATTTATCTAGCATCCCAGAAGTCCAGAAGATACTTACTTACTTACACTGATTTAGCAACCCAGAACAGGGATTAGAACTTGGAACCCAGAAAAACTACCTTAGCAACTACTTTTTAGACTCCTATTCTCCCATCTACCAACCCTGAATAGGAGAATCTAGTTTATTTACTTTGGATCAAAATTATTAGCTTTGTCTTCTTTTGCTCTTTCTTTTGGTTTGTTATTTTGTTTGTATTTTCTTTTAATTCCTGTAAAGCACTTTGTATTGCCTTGTTGCTGAAAATGTGCTATATAAATAAAATTACCTTTACCTTTGACCTTTATAACAGGCAATACCTAACCTGACTGACACTGATCTATTATTCAAAGAAAAAAGAGTATCATTTTTATTGATTGATTGATTGATTGATTGATTGATTCATTCATTCATTCATTCATTCATTCATTCATTCATTCATTCATTCATTTTGTGTTGGTCTATCACATTAATGTCTTAAAATACACTCAAAAGTTTGTAACCAAAAGAATTAAAAAAGGCTGAAGGTATGAATACTTCTGCAAAGCACAGGAAATAAATGAACTGAATAACGATGGATATTTTGCTGCAATTTTCTAAATGTTATTCACTTTATCTTGACAGTTAAATTTATAATGCTGACACAAATCCAGCTGGGAATGACATAAAGGTTTAGCGTTCATGAACGTGTCGAACTGTGTGGATATGTTTTTCGAAAAGTCAGGTGAGAATGTCAACTGCTGTCAAAGCCTTGAGTCTGTCCCTGCTGAGTGTGGTGGACTGGGTGGGAGAGCTGTAGCCTGGAGGAAGGCAGCTGCTGTGTCTCTGCACGTTGAGACATTGCTGTTTATGTTGCTTCATCTGCTCCATCTGCCTCCATTCACAGATGCTATGACCTCCATCTACCGTGGTGTGTCACAGAAACATATCGGCTTTCTGAGCAGTTCTCAGTTCATCTGGATAAAGTAGCAGCAACATTTGGCCAGAAACAACATCAGAAGTGACTTACTGGGGCCAGTGAGTAAAGAGACTGAGGTGTTACTCAGTGGTCCCAGAGTATTATGGGCGAGTGGAGAGGTCCAACATGGGCGAGTGAGATGCTTCTACAGTCTGTGATGCTTTCAGAATTCATGTTGCCTTTGGATGTTGCTCCTCTGTACTTTATCAAATCCAAAGTGAGAGCAGCCATCTGCTAGGATATTTTAAAGTCCTTCATGCTTCCCTCTGCTGCCAGTCTTCAAGGCAATGATGAGTTTCCATCAGAATGTGGTACTAAGTCACAGTGGCAAAAGGACCAGTTTTAAGGACCATGACGTCATAAGCAAACTGGCCTCACATCGTCTTGACAACATTTGTAGGATGTTGTCAGAGAAAGATGAAAGACAAACAGACCCAACAACAGATGAGATGGTGCTCACCATGACACCTCAGCAGATCCAAAGTCTGGAAGGACATGCTACCAAGTACTGGGTGCAGATATGGATATACTGTTCATTAGATCCAAATTTCTGAACTAAAATCCTTTTATTTATTTTAAAAATGATATTGGGGTTTTAGGACTGGATAAATTTATGCTTAGAGTTTTTGTTGAGCTTAATTTTTTTTTTTTTTTTTTTACTAAAGGTTGTTAATTTAAAATCTGTGAAGTGAAATTCTTTAGGGCAGAATGAGGCATGTTTTATAGCGGGCTTTAGAAACTGCCACTCCTGAAACTGTCAAAAAAGAATGATCTTGATGCCTTGATGACCTCAATCTCACTGGACAAAATCCTGTTTAGGATTTAAGAGCAATTATCTTTCCAATCCATCACCACATCTCTGAGTTTATCGGTTTCACTTGTCAGGGGGTCGAACTTATCATCAGTCATTATGAAGTTCCTTCACATTGATGCACTGGATGGTCTAGCTTCAGTTAACTTCTCCTCATAAACCTCATTATGACTTCAATAACTGTACAGGATCCCCTGTATAGGATTTATAGGGGTTCCTGTAACTTTGTCTGTCTTTAGCTTTTTACTATTCCTGATTAGTTCAGGATCAGCATACCATTCTGCACACTGACTTTCTGGTTATCCTAACAGGACATAAACTCACCAGTCCAAAAATCAACTACATGTCTAACACACGGGAACCTGTTAGTGGGGCTGTTGGATGGACATGATGGACATGAGGCTGAAGGGCCTCAGGGAATGACAGCTCCTGATTTCAGTGAGTTCATAAAGACTCCATATCTGTGCTAACTTTTAGATTTTATGTAAGGGGTGTGTCAAGCTTTATGAAAAGAACGTGATGTAATTTGCTCAAACTAAAACATAAATAATACAACAAGGAACAGATAGCTGATTAGAAATGGGCTATAAGTGTCAGTGGCAGTAAGGTGTGATCTGATTGGCTCAAGTGAGGCAATCAGACAGTTCAACTGGCAAATCTGCCTGATCTTAAGTATTTAACAAACGTTTGCCTGCAAATCCTTGAATGAAATCCTGAATTCTACCCTGACCAGTGTGTTTGAGTTCAGCTTTTTTCCTCAATCAGAGCATATTGATAAGTTCTTTTAAAATGAAAGGTGAGCAGGATTCAACAGTTTTTTCTTTTTCTTTTTAAATAACCTTTTAAATTTTGATTTAATTTGATATCAGTTCCTTAGGAGCTTCTAAGGCAGTTCACAGACAGAGCATTGATTTATGTCAAAAGTTGGGCATGAGTCCTAACTGAGCCTGTCTGTTTGAAATATGGGAGCAGCTAATACAAACTGTACATACCGGTATCCCCCAGGTACAGCTTCTTACAGCAGCTCAACATTCCCCAGTTGCCTCTCCAAACACGACTACATAAAGATTAGACTCAAAACATCTAAAGTCGACCTGTTCTTCCTCCCAGCCAGGAATCAAGAATGTTTCACTAAACACAAGGACACGGGTCAACATTCAGTCTCTACTGTTCAGTCAATCAATACATTTGTTCAAGTGTTCAAGAGAAGTGTCTCATTTTTAAAGTAGCCTAAATAATTAATATTTATTTCTAAAGCACTTTTCACAGAAACAAAAGTCACAAAAATGTCTTAACTTAAAAACAATATCAGAAAGTGAGCCTGCCCCCTTAGTTTTTAACTATGGAACAATGAGAAGACTAGGTTTGGGATAGAAGGCCATGAACAGCAGAATGTTTGTTTAAAATCTGGCCATTCAAAGTCCTGTAGGTGAGAACAAAAACTGTAACTCTAACATCTACTTAGAGCCAGTGTAGAGTGTACAGCAAGAGCTGCCAGAGCCAGTCACTGATCTGAGATAAACATAGGACAAAGAACAACCTGTCCACCTGATGCTGTTTTAAAGATACAAACAGTTGGATGTCATCAGCATATATGTAATAAAAAATATCAGAAAATACTTTATCATTAGGAAGATGAAGGATATTAGAAGATAATAATCATGGGTTAGAGGAACAGAGTCAGAGGAGAATCTGTCATGATGCAGAATGTTCTCTCAGACAGATGGAGGAAAACTGGTCCAAGATTTCTTCTTTTTTTCTGCCACACTTAAATTATTTCACGTTATGGAACAAGTATTAAAAGCAGACAAATATGAATATAAAAGTTGTTTTTAAGATTGGTTCTGCTTAGCAAAGGAAAAAAAAGAGCATCCAAACTAACCTGGCCCTATGTAAAATGTAATTTTCCCCAAAACTTAATAGCAGTCTGTCCAAGATGGCCACCAGTCACACAGTTGAACCAGACTTTTGTTCTGGGTTCTCCTGGATGAGTCAGCGGTGAACTCTTAGAGTAATTTTGGTGTGCCAGCCACTTCTGAAAATGTTCTTCATTGTACCATGTGCAGCGCTATGGAGACAGAGGATGCAGTCTCCATAGCGCTGCACTC
The DNA here is from genome assembly GCA_903067055.1 of Poeciliopsis paucimaculata. Taxonomy (NCBI): domain Eukaryota; kingdom Metazoa; phylum Chordata; class Actinopteri; order Cyprinodontiformes; family Poeciliidae; genus Poeciliopsis; species Poeciliopsis paucimaculata. The sequence goes on along the minus strand of CAEGAD010002677.1, from coordinate 32,745 downwards.
TGTCCTTTCTCACCTGGACAGCAAGAACACTTACGCCAGAATGCTGTTCTTAGACTTTAGTTCAGCTTTTAACACTGTCATTCCATCACAACTCATTACCAAACTCACAGACCTCGGCATCAATTCACTCATGTGCAACTGGTTGCTCGACTTCCTGACCAGTCGACCCCAACACGTCCGGCTGGACAATCACTTCTCATCCACCATTATCATAAACACCGGAGTGCCACAAGACTGTGTGATGAGTCCCTTCCTCTACTCCCTCTTCACCCACGACTGCAGACCTGTCCATGGCTCTATCGCCATCATCAACTTTGCAGATGACAGCAAGGTGATCGGCCTCATCAGAGACAACAATGAGGCCGCCTACAAGGAGGAGGTGGACCGTCTGGCTGAGTGGTGCGACAAAAACAACCTGCAGCTGAACACTGAGAAGACCAAGGAGCTCATCATGGACTTCAGGAGGAACGCTGACCTACACCCACCCATCCACATCAAGGGAATAGCGGTGAAGCGTGTGGACAGCTTTAAGTTCCTGGGAGTCCACATCTCCGAGGACCTGACCTGGACGACCAACTGCTCCAAACCCATCAAGAAGATGCACCAGTGCCTCTTCTTCATGAGGACCTTGAGGAAGAACCACCTGTCCTCAGAGATCCTCACCAACATTTACCGCTGCACCATTGAGAGCATCCTCACCAACTGTATTACAGTTTGGTACGGGAACTGCTCTATCTCCGACCGGAAGGTGTTGCAGAGGGTGGTGAAAACTGCCCAGCACATCGCTGGGGCACCGCTCCCTGCCATCAAGGACATCTACAGGAAGCGGTGTCTGAAAAGGGCCGGGAAAATCACCAAGGACTTCACTCACCCTGCACACCCACTCTTCTCCCTCCTGCCCTCTGGGAGGTGTTACAGAAGCCTACGGACCAGAACCACCAGGCACCGGAACAGCTTCTTTCCCACAGCTGTCACGCTCCTGAACACCTCCTGACACAAACTATAAGAACTATACCCCCCATCCCTGGACTGTTCCCCTCACACACATACATGATCTGTATACAATCTTTATATAATCTGTAAATCTTATTTGCCATTATTTATTTATTGTATTATTAAACAACTAATACATATACAATCCATTCCTAATATTCCTGTATATTCGGTATAATCTGCGTAATCTGTATAATATGTACATAGCTCTCATATCTATATTTATACAAATATTTTATAGCACGTTACAATTACTCTCTGTTTATACACCTTATCTTTGTACACCTGTTTATAAATATTTATATCCTGTATAGCACTTCTGGATAGATGCAAACTACATTTTGTTGCTTTGTACTTGTGACAGTACAATGACAATAAAGTTGAATTCTATTCTATTCTATTCTATTCTATTCTATTCTATTTTATCCTTTTGTTGATAATGGCTGTCATTTGTTTGCTGGAAGGCTGAAGCCATGGGAATAACTATAAACTTTTCCCAACTAGTAAAGTTAAACCTAAAGTTACTCATCATAGTGCATTCAGATTAACTCGTTGTCTTTAGACTAGTTTGTTCCTGGTTGAAAATGATGCAGGCTACAATAAACATTTGCTTTTCTCAATAATCGATGGAAAAGCCTGAGTGACATAGAAGAAATCATTCCAATGGTATATTGAATACTCATCTCCAATCTTCAAGGTTTAAAGCTTCAATTTCTTCACCCTTGTTTTTAGCTCATACAATACATTCTCTACCAGTTTCAAGTTAGGACTTTGACAGACTTTGACATTACAAAAAGTTAATGTCACTTGCAGTCAGAACAAACATTTTAGTAAAATTAAAAGATTACAAAGATCTAAATCTGACCAGGAGCTGATGTTGTTGCTTATCTGTTGTGAATGTTTTTCCATTGGCGCACATGTTGCTTTCTGAGATCTTTTTGCTCATCCCTGGTTATCAGATGGGTTTTAGGCTAAACTAATAAATATGAGTTTCAGAAAAACCCTCTAAACGGGGGGATTCATTTTCAAGACCTCATATGTCCGAAAAAAAGTTATTTTCCAGTAACATAATTTAGAGGTGAACCCAGTTAGAGCGACTACCAATATATGTGTTTGTGTTTCGTTTATTTCCAAGCATTGATTTTTAAAAAATCTTATTCAGTGAAGCCTAAATCCACAGAAAGCCCTCCAATAGACACTATTTCCAAGCAGCGGTCAAGTAGAGGAATAAAGACATGGATGAGATAGATGTTGACCTCAGGTAACCTGCTTGCTAAAACCTCAGTGGGAGGTTTTAGTGGAACTCAGATACTCAGTGCAATGTTTTGCTCTGAGCCATTCTTGAATGTTTTTAGTTAATTAATCTAAAAAATAATCAATCCGTGTTCTTAATTTTCTGAAAACCTTGTGCAGTTCGACAGCTACTGTGACAGACTTGATTCTTGTCTTGCCATGCATTCTTCCTGTACAGCCTCATCTGCCATCATTTTCTCCCTGTTTTTAGTATCGGAATCTAAAAAAGAGCCATAACTTGCTATCCACTCATTATTGGATTACTGTTTGCTGGACCTCTCCAACCCAGTCAGTGCAGCCTAGCATATACAGTCATACAATGTGACAGGATTTATCGTGTTCCCCTCAGACATTGGGTGATCTGTTCACACAGTGAGCCTAGCTGACCAGTGGTTAGCGCTTTATAAAATCTAAGATGTGTGAGCCACACATCTTTGTGTTTTTTTGTTGTTGTTGTTGTTGTTGTTGTTGTTTTTTTTTTGTTAGAAAGAAAAAAGTTTGTGTAAGTCTGAGCATACAATCATATATATATAATAAAAAAAGAAATGCAATTTAACGTTGAAATAAAGAACTTGCTGTAAAATAAATTCAAAATTAACACACGCAAAAAAAAATGAAGCGACTGAAGCTTTATTGTGAAGGCAACAACAGGAAGTAGCTTTGAGTCTTGCCTCTGGTTCTATTCTGAATCCAAATCTTACCCAGTCGCTGCTCCTTGTCCCTCCCGGTCAGAACTGCTGCTTCATCCTCACCCATGGATTAACCTGGTGCTTCTTTTTATCAACAAACAGGTAAAAGTGCATTTATTTTCTATGAGTTTTGTTAATGCCATTTTATGCTGTATATTTGCAGTAGAACGTTTTTATTTCACTGCTGTAAAAAGAAAACACTTTTATGCTGTATTTTAATTTTACTTTTATATGAACATATAAGCAACGCTAACACAGAGAACAAGACAGAAATGACTAGAAACCACAGTCACACATGGAGAGGAACTATTTGCCACAAAGTAGACACAATAATTCATATAATAATCAAAAAATAACAGTAGGAGAAATACAGAATTCCCAACAACACTGTTATTGGGAATTCTGGTTGTGATGGAGGGCAAGAAGACTACATGGAGTTATGCATCATAAAATAACATCAGAGCAATTTAGCTGGTTCATAAAAATCAAGACCAGAAGCAAATTCTGTAAATGTTAATGTACTGTAGTGGCAGAATAGTCGTCTTGCGATCGGAAGGTTGCAGGTTCGATTCCAGCTTCCTCCTGCCATATGTGGATGTGCCTCTGAGCAAGGCACTGAACCTACCGGTCTGCGCATCGGTGTATAAATGCGTGAGTGCGAATGGGCGAATGTGATTCTAGTGTAAAGCGCTTTGAGAGGTCAAACTGACTGGAAAAGCGCTATATAAGTCTATAGTTTCATAGCAGTGACGTGCGGTGAGACTCATAGCTCTCTGCTCTCTGCTGCCTCATCGGCTTCTTCAGAGCATTTGAATGGGAAAATGCAAAAATTCAGCGATTTTGAAGAAAAAAACAACCAAAAAAAAATTGGTTAAATTAAATTAAAAAAATAGGTACTTTATAGTGCAAACCACAGGGTGAAAATAACAACATAAATTATTTTATCATTATGTATTATTTTTCCATGTTGACAGGTTCATCAGGTTCACCGCACGTCACTGTTTCATAGACAGAAATTCTATCCACTCCCTCTTAGAGGGAGGGAATCTCAAATCACATTAAGCAGATTTGAGATTGGAGCCACTTTAAGATGGCAGTTCTCCATTAATATTGGGTCCACTCTGACTAGCAGTTAGCATTAGTCTCCATGGAAGCTCGTCAGATGAAAACTTTAAGTGTTACCCATTACAGGCAAGATGCATACAGCATCTATGCAGTGTGGATACTCACGTCTCCCCCATGTGTTCACGCCAAATTACTGCAGCTTTGCTACCTGCCACAGATTCTCACTAAATACATCTCTGCATTTTTCTCTTTCTGCAGCTCACTCTACAATGAATGTGCTGGAGCTTGTGAACATTTTTGCACTTATTCTGGTGCTGTTATGTCCAATCAAATGCCAAAACAGAAGAAGAAAAGCTCAGAGAGACAACCAGGTCTTTGCATACAAGGCCAAACGTGAGTGTTGTGCAACTGATCTTTTAAGAATATCTCTTTGTGAAGGTAGTGCAAGATTATTTGAGTGTGGTCTACATGTGTTTTCATGTATCTAGAAAATGTTTGTGACCATGCCCCTCGAGGTAATCTATGTGGAGTGTTGAGGGAGTATGGAGTACTAGGTGGCTTTAAAGCACTACCTCATTGTTAATTTGATCCCAAAACAAGAGCTGAGTTCATGTTCTAGTGGATCTTGTTCTCAGTGAACGCAAGATTCCGATGAGGATCCCCTCAGCTTACTGCAACTCCTGGGTTATGTTCAGTGGTGGTGAAGAGGAAGCAGACAATCATCAAGACAGTCAAAAACTCACAACAACACTTGTAATAGGAATTCCACAGTGTTTGTCCTTTAATAAACACGCTCTTCCGCAACCTTAAAAAGCCTGGTTGAATGGCTGCTGTATTGTCAGACATGAAATAAGCAGAGTCCAAACAATCTGTAACGTCACTCAGCGTTAGGGAAATAAAATGTAAAGGTGCTGCAGATGGACCATGAGTCCATCTACAGCACGTTTCTATGTGCAGCACGTTTCTCCCATACTCTTGACAGTTGTTGTAGTGGCCCATACCAATAACATCACCAGCCAAAGCTTAGGTTGTCTTAAAGAGACGTCACACAGTTATGGCTGTTAGTACTTGTGTTGTTCCTGGGATAGAAGAGCATCTGGTTTGGAAGCCTCAGTCTCATCTTTGTTTTTGCACATTATGTAGTACTTTTGGTGAATTGAGATGAGGACCTTTCTTTGTGCACTGGTTCAGTCCACATCCAAGTGTGAAGTAGCCAGGTGTCCTGAGTCTAACTCTGTATTCAATAATGGAAGGAATTGAATTGCTTTATCTAGATCAGGGTTAATCCTTCACCTCAAACAGGAGAGTTCAGGTATTTTTGCATCTTGTTATGAATAACCGTAACATATGGACCATGACTACAAGGCTGAGATCCCATATGAAATGGACTTCCTCTATAGAGTAGTTGGACTCAACCTTATAAATAAGATGAGTCATCCAGAGGAGCCTGAAAATGTGTTGCTTATCTGCATTAAAATGATTCCATTAATGTGGTTTGGGCATTTGATCAAGCTACTTTCTGAACAGATTTATCAATCATTTTCTACTGGGGGAGTCCCTGGGCAGAACCAGAAAACAGAGACAGACTGAAAAACTACTGAGCACGTTGTGATTGCTGGAACACATTGATTGGAAGTGGGAGGTCTGGTTTCAACCCTGGGAGCTATATCCTGATGGATAGATGTAAAAAATTAAGTGAAAAGCAGTGTTTATTCTTTGTCTGCAAGCTCCAGTAAAAAGCTATGATTTCAGTTCTAACTTAAAGCAGGTTTTTCCAAATTTTAGGTTTGCAGAGTTTGTTCCAACACTGAGAGGCATCACCTTGTTTAGTTCTAGTCTTGGTAACAGAGAAGGAAAAGATCTTTGATTATCTAAAGGGTCTACATATTTCATACCTGACAAGAAACTATGGAGAGTATTGACCAAGTACTTTATGGACCATCAACAACATTTTAACATTTATCCTTGTACAGTCAGGAAGCTAAAATTGAGATAAGATAAAATTGCTGATGTAGATTAATTTTTTACAGACTGTTACCATAATAATTATAAATATGCACCAGTTTTTCTGTGAGGAAAACCTTTCATATAGAAATGCATTTATGATGTTGGCAGCAGATTTAGCAACAATCTTTATTGTTCAACAGATTCATTAAAAAAAAAAAAAACAAAAAAAAACTCATAAAAAAATGATGGTACCTGTAGCTTAATATTTTATTCTGCGACCCTTTGAGGCAATTTGTATTCCCCTTCTCTTCACTTCAATTTTCCTCTTATGGCCAAGGTTAGGGAGGTTGGCTACAATCCTGTAGACCTTAAACTTCTGAATAATATGTACAACTGCAGTCAGATTAGCACCAAGCTGCTTGGAAAGAGTCTTCTAGTCTTTACCTTTAACATGCTGCTCTGTCATTGTCTTTCCAATCTCCTTCCCTTCATGTGGTTGATCTTCACTTTAGTACATTCACCAAGCAGCACAATGACTATGTATCAGCCTTTTAGTGGCTGACTGACTGGTTACAGGTTTAATGACACCTGGAATACTAATAGTTGACACACCTTAGTTTAACATGTTCCAATGGTGAACATAGGAACATGTTCACCATAGAGGTGCCATCAAAAGTGAGGTGCCATCACTTTTGCCCAGGCCTGTTTTACTAGTTTTTTACAAAAGATTTTGTTGAACCACAATTTAAATGCAATGTCTGATTTCCATTGGTTAATGTTCATCAGTATATTTTTTAAAATGTATTTATTTATTCAATTTAAAATTATTTCAGTGACTATTGTAGGTTTTTCAGTCATTAACAGAGAGCCACCAGCATCTTTGTCCAAGTGTTCACAGGGAAGACGCTGTAATATTTTGAGCTAAATGGAGCATAGACATTGAACAAATGCTCAAAAACACGGACTTGAGGAAACACAAACTTGTGTGTGAAACTCTTTGTTTCACACAAAAGTTTTCACACAAAGTTTACATATTACAAAATGCCTCACACAGTACCATTAGGTCCCACACATTTGACACACAAATGACAGCATTTCCTTTCTCTCACCATCTCATTTGGGTGGCTATTTTTTACACAAATCAGTGTTTTGAACTGACAGCAAAAAAAATAAATAAATAAATAAAAATAAAAAATATAGATTGTGTAGACTTTTCCAGATATATATAGTTCTGTTTATCTACTGTGGTGATGTGCTTTACATGTTACCAGTTGGTTCCAAATTGTTGGGTGTAAGATTTTTGGATCTTTTCCAAATCCTGGTTTCGTCTGCTGAAGGGGATTGTTGCCATTTTCTTTTTTGAACCAAAACATATTTTTCCTGGCAACCCTTCCACACGTCAAACAGCTTCACAGTAGTTTTGTGCTTTTAAAGTCGCACATTTCAATATATTCATAATATTTAAACTCCTAACTGAGGCTTGTAGAAGCTGGGATGAAGCTCCTTCATCGCAGAGTATTTCACAGTGTGACCTTGAGTGAAACTTACTGGAATGTCCACTCCTTAGATCAGGAGTGCCCAAAGTTGGTCCTCGAGGGCCGGCATCCTGCATGTTTTAGTTCTCTTCCTGGTTTAACGCACCTGGATCCAATGATGGCTCGTGAGAAGGCCTAAGAAGAACATTGACGTTCTGAAAAGGTTGTTGCTACCACCAGGGAGAGAAATAAAACATGAAGGATGTCACCCCTCAAGGACTGACTTTGGTTACCCCTGCCTTAGATGATCAGCAGCTGTTTTAAATGTTTTCCATTTGTGAATAATTGTCATGAACCTGAAATTGTTTAGATATGGCCATTTCAGATTTATGGCCAGCAATAGTAGTGTATGGTGGTAGATATAAAAAGTGTAGTTATTTTTGATTGTAGATGTTTTTGTTAATTGATGAAACCATATAGCTCTAACAGGAGTGGTCATCTGCTTTAAGAGGCTGCCGACTGTTGAAGCAAATCTGTTGGCACTGTTTCACTAAACAACACTCTCAGTAGTAGCAGAGAGTTACTCAAAAGAATTCAATCATATTTGATCAGTGGAGCCGCAGCTAAATGTTATTGCTTCAGTACGATTCAAATATAATAAGACTGTTTTCTCTCTGGATAGCCTTGGTCTGCCCAGTGGAACTCATGTTCATGGTGGACAGTACAGAGAATGCCCAACCTGTGCTGTTTGAGCAGCAGAAGATGTTCATCCTGCGCTTCAGCACCAAGCTCATGCAGCTTCACCCTGCAGGCTGGCGTCTGCGCCTGCGCCTCGCTGTCCTGCAGTACAGCAGCAAAGTATCAGTAGAGCATAACTTCAGAGACTGGCAGGACCTGGATGTCTTCCAGAGTCGGGTGGCCTCAATGACTTTCATTGGCCATGGGTCATACTCTGCCTATGCCATCACCAATGCCACCAAGGTATTCAGGCAGGAGACGTCCCCCAGTGGTCTCAGGGTGGCTCTGCTCATGACGGACGGAAGAGACCACCCACGGAGCCCCAGTGCCATCATAGCGGCTGCAGAGGCCAAACAGCACAACATCAGGGTGTTCACCATCAGGCTGTCTGGGCTGCCCAACCCAGATGCCATGGGAACACAGCTACGATCCATTGCCAGTGCCCCGCCACAGCAGCATGTGCTCAGTCTCTCTGACACCCAGCTTGATGAAAAACTCTTCAGTGAAATAGTGAGTAAATTTGCTGTGCTTAAGCACAGCAAATTTGTTCCATCACAAGAACTATGATTTTATTCATATTTCCATTTTTTAAAGGACAAATATTTAGAGACTGATTTTTTCCTTCTTGCAGAATACAGTTGTTACGACAGGGGTAAGTAACATTAGCTCTCAGATTATAAGTATTTTTCAATCAGAGACTCTTTGCATCTTTGATTTCTATATATTTACTACATTTGCAGTGTGTCAGTTAAGATGGGTTTTCTGTATCTTTATTTCAGTGCCCACAGCCAAAGAACTGCAGGTGTGAGAAGGGCGAGAGGGGTCGCCCTGGCAGTCTAGTAAGTATGCTGTCGTTGACATATATCACACCAAGTAGGTTAGGGGCATTTCTGCATGATCTTAAGGCCTTTGTAAATTCATATATAGATAACTACTGCCTAGGTAGGGTTATCATAGATATATATATATGATGGATTTAAGACTTATTGATCACTTTATAGGCATACTTATTCAGTTACTTCTTAAGCAAATCACATGTGGCTGTTGGTGCCAGGCCAGCTGGTCTGAGGGTTTCAGAGACTGGTGAGCTGCAGCGATTTTCACGCGCAGCTGTTTCTCAGTTTACAGAGAAAATTTCCACAAAGAAGGTCTGGGGCCTTGTTGGTGTCAGGTGAAAATAAAGACACTGATGCAGGACGATGGATAGGCAAATAGCTCAAAAACTGCCCGCTACTTCCAAAATATAGCAAATACCATCCAACCTGTTCACTCACGAAGCAGTTGGGTCACAGCAAAAGCGGACCACACTGGGTACCACTCCTGTCAGCTGAGCACTGTTACAATTCCTACAAGCTCACCAAAAACTGGACAATAACAGATTGAAAAATGCCATTTGGTTGATCGATTGATTGAGCCTAAAATTGAACTGCAACGTGAATGAATGACGATCAATGTGCCATGAGCTCCAAAATCCTGTTAGGTTCTGTTAGGATTCCAGAGATTGAGTCTGTTGGCCTGACTGATGCTTTTAAATGTAACTAGGTCTGTAGCAGCTTTACGGCCCAGAATGCAGGTGTCCTTCATGTTCTTTAGAAAAGGGTATAGTCAAATATTCTCTCATCCTCAACAGCAATTCTGGTGGCTTAATTGCAGGTGCAGTTGTTTCATTCACTTCAAGTGAATGATGTTAAATAATGGGACATTATTTCCAGATCGCAAGTGTAGCGATCTGGAAAATTCAACTGGGTTAAATTTATCAGAGGCAGTGCTGAAGAGAAATGTTTGGAAAGAAAGTTCAGTGACAGACAGGTCACTGATTTAAATGTACTTTTTGCCATGTGTACATTAGACCTGCAGGTATTGAATGTTTCTGTTGTTGGCAAATTGGTCACAATTCTTCTTGTCATGCTGTTAATATTTTAATTCACCCTGCTTTATTAGTTTCTGTTCTCAGTACTAGTACATGCTTTTGCTACTGTACTTTGTAATGTGTGGAGCCAAATATACAAACATAGATCAATTCAGTCCAGGTTTGACCAGCCCACAAACAAGCTTCAGTTTTAGTGAGAACTGAAGCTGAACATAAGTTAAGATTATTTCTAAAAAGCAATGAAATATCCCTTTACTCAAGTGTCGCTTTGGAGGCATAGTTAATGGCATCTTATTCACTTATTTATTTATGGATTTGTTAACAGAACTGAGATGGTTTGTTAGGTCTTATTTAAGTTCTACGGATTGAGTATCTGTCCTCCTGGTGCAGAACTCAGCTTAAATACATTGGCAGTGTCTGATTTATTTTAAAAAATATACATTTAATAATAGCAGCCCACAACAGAGGCAGCTGACTGCTGTCCACTGCTGTCTACTGCTCCACAGTGTGGTTCCCACAGATTCGGTTCCCAAGTGCAGGTGTACTCTGCTTATTGTGGTCCCATGTATTCAAGGTATGTTACAGTCCTCTCCTCCATGCTGGACTACTGCGATGCTTTCCTTGGTGGCAGGAGCATTCAGAGAGTCCAGCACATCCACAGCAGTACCACCAGGATGTTGACCAGGGAACACAGATGACCAAACCACCGCCGTCCTCCACTCTGTCCACCGGCTCCTGCAACACATGAGGACTCAACACAAACTCTCTCCTCGCATAGCTTAAATGGCAAGGCACCATTCTACATTAGGGATCTCATCAAATTTCCAACAACCATGAGAAACCTTCTTCATTCCAAAGACACTCCCTGTTGGATGGTTCTAATATTACAGACTACAGTGATCCCAGTGTGTTTTTTTCCTTTGCCTGTTCATCATAGGTAGACATCTTCCATTTCCAATGCTCTTATGTTGCAGTAGTACCAGGACAAATGATCAATATGTTTTGCAGTCTGGAGTTCTTGGCTGCATAACTGATTCTTATCCTTTCTCTTTGATTCAGGGGAAACCAGGTAAGACAGGGTTGGATGGTGCTCCCGGTCCAAAGGGATCTCAGGTAAGAGATTTGTCATCATTTTCTGTTGTTTATTAGTTGGATCAATCGATAAAGAGTTGTTTGACGGGTTGTTTTGTTTGAATTCATGGAATTCAGGGTGAACCTGGTACTAATGGACGTCCAGGAATGGCGGGCCTTCAGGTATTTTAAAATATTTCAATCTTCTCCTGCTACTTTCCTATGATGGCATTACTAGCTAGGAGATGTAATGTTCACTGGTCATAACGTCAATGTTGCTGTTCTGGAATGACACATGGTAAATTAATTGAATTTATTTAGTGGTTTTCTTTTCCTGCTGACCACTCAGTGCTTTTAACGAATCACACTAACAAAAAACACACACTCACATACCAATCCACAGATCAGTAGGCAACCAAATGTTAAGTGCCTTGACCAGGAGCACACTGACTGTAGCTTAAAGCAAAATCAACTTCAGACTGCAAGACTACCGCTCTTCCAACTAAGCCACAGTTAACCCATGATGTTTCTTTTGCCTTGTTACATGATGCTCATCTCGTTGTTCCTGGACTGTTCAAAAAGTGACCATATTTTGTGATGTCTTAATGACCAATTACCAATTCTTAAGCAAGCTCTGCACTGGTGGCAACAATGTTGTATTGGGCATTCTTCAAGAACAAATCATTCAGATGCTCATCTGAGCCTTTGGGACATTCAAAGTCATGTGCACAGCAATTCAAACCCTCACCCTGAAGTTCCTGATGATCCAGGATTTCAGGTGAAATAATGTCAGCAAGATTTTTTTTTTGTTAGCACAAGTAGGCAAGCACATAAGCACATTTATTCCTATTCATTTTCAAATTCTCTTTATTTACTTATACAGTCATCCCAATATATTTTATAATTCAAGCGGATTTAAATCATATGCACTTTTGCAGGATCTGGTTTGTCCAGTGAGAATATTGTTTTGCAGACAGTAATGAAGCTCTGACTGAATGAAGAAAAGCAGTAAAAACTTTCCGTAAAAAACTGAAGCTACAAAGTTTGCAAAGCAGAATATCTGTGTGACTGCCAGTATTCTGCTCTCCTTGTGTTTCTTAACACAATTTAGCAGTAAGCCTAACTCCCGTTGAATGAACGCTTGAGTCAGGATGTAGATTCTTTGCCTCCACTTTATTTTGGTGACCCAAGTAAACGTGTAACATGGAGTAAACTGTAACACATAAATGAAAAATAGCTGCGTTTAATTTATTAGCATTAGAAAAAGTTAAACTAAGAAAATTATAATGCCATGCCCAAAATAAATCAACATGATCCCATAAATACCACGTAGCTATCAAATTTCACATTTACTTTACACATTATTAACAAATAAGATCTTAAATAAAATCTACTCAAGAATACAGAAAGAAAACTTACAGACGGTGATGTCATTGGCACAAACGAAAAGCTGATTACAACAGATGCGGCTCTTAAAGTGTGACTGAGTGCAAAACTAAACGAAGTGGCTGATTTTCTGTCCCATCCCTGACCTTCAAAATAAAAGACTCAATGTACTGTCACAAAATTCACACTAAAAACCTATTTTACAACAAATTAAAGGGCAGAACAGCTGGGCAAGCTGGCAATGATGAGCTGCTTGCTGACAGTGGCTCACCTGACAAAAATTTTAAATGCCATTTCTGACTTAGAAAAGAAATTTGGCTCATTAAAACAAACTTAAGTTCATTTTGCATCTAATGCATACAAGGCCTTCCTTAGTTTTGATTTGACTATTTCAGGAACGTGTCCTTGATGGTTGACTTCGGAGCAACTTCATTTGTTTGTTTATATGTGCCCAGTAGACCTTATAGGGCGAGATCTGTTGTGCTGTTAGGGACTGATCTAATCCCTAAGGCATTAGATCAATGTAATCTAATGCCTTAGGCATTTATAGGCATTTTGGTCTGGTAAGAAACACCAGACCAAAAGAAGGATTTGGATGACCCAACTATTGGCCCGGAGCCATCTGGGAATCTACCTGCTCCTGACTGGAGCTCATAGCTCTGGGCATTTCACAACTCCTCCTGACTCAAGTTAAACTCTGAGCCATAAAATGCTTGGTTCTGGTCCGCCTCCTACTCTGACATGTACAACTGCACTACATCCAATGTAAAAGAGGACATCTTCTGTTGAAGCAGTGTCAGGAAAGAACACTGTCCAATGTCCTTCTTACAAGGCTAGCAGAGCATATTCATACCTTCATTCGTCCCTCTTTGAGGTAGCGGGTGGAAAGAACCATGGCTTCTTTTTTGGAGAAATTGTAACTGCATTAACACAATATTAATTTAAATCCAGTCAACCCTTCAGTCCACTTAGTGCAATTCAAGTCTGAGACAAACCTGGCTAAGAGAGCAGCAATAACTCAGTAGTTACGTGGTTTCTTTTGTAAGATTAGATTACAACGTACACAAATGTTCCACCAATATAAACATTTAAACATTGTCAGGTTGAATTTGGAATGTGTAAAACTTGTTAAAATGTTCTGAGCCATACTGTTAGCCTTCCACAAGTCTGACAACTCGCTTATTTTCTAGCAAACTCAGTGATATGTGTCCACTGCAGTTCAAAGAACTGGTAATAACATTAAAGGACATGACTTCAGGAAATCTGAAATACTGCAATGTTTAATGATAATGTGGCTTGTACAACATAATGGTAAAAGAATAATGCAAGCTGGTTCTTTTGGCAGGGGAGACCTGGCAGGAAAGGTGAAAAGGTATGCATTTCTAAATAACATATTTATGGAAAATTTCAACCGGAATTTTGTGATGCAGATTTCTTCATTACAAACACAAAGAGCACATTTTTGTTCATTTGTTTGCACCTATGCCATGTTTTAATCAATGGCTTCCCATCATAAGTTCCACATGTAGACAGACGTAACCAGAAAGCAGTCAGTGTAGCTTTGGTTTAAGTCGGTTTGACTTGACTCAGTGTCTGGGTTCAACAGATGTTTTCTCTCCTCCTCTGCTTGTGTTCATGTTCCAGGGGGAACGAGGCGAATTCGGAGCTTTTGGTGCAAAAGGAAGAAAAGTAGGCATTATTGTTGTATTACATCAATAAACTGTTATGATGAAGGCTCGCTGAAGTGCAAGGAAAAGCTGAGATATTGTTTTGTTTCTCCACAGGGTGTTGCTGGACCTGCTGGATTAGCAGGCCATAAAGGAGAGGAGGTGATGTCTAAATAATATTATTACTTTGATTAACAATCTTCACACATGGTTGCAAATTATTAATAAACAATCCAGTACATTCCAGAGTTGTAACTCCTGGATGTTGAATTTCAGCAGGGTATATATATGTACTTAATAATTAACAACCTTTGGATTTAAATGGACTTGATGGAAATAAAACTAATATTTTCTTTAGAATTGAGTTGTATCATTGTTATCTAAACAAAGCCCCAGATCACTGTTCTATGATTTGCTCTGATGTTTTGCATAATCTTTTGTCAGCACGCAGATTTCAGCTGAGCACAGTAAAAAAACAGACTTATGATCATATCTAGAGCAATAGTGACATGAACATACAGTTAAAAACAGTATTTTTTGTTTTTGTCATAGTTCTGTGACATGAACTCAGATTAAAGTCTTTGTTCTTGCAGCAGTTCTGAAATATATCCCCTCACCATCCTGTGCAGAGCCTTCCACACTGAGAGGCAGAACATCCATCAGCTCTTCATCATGGCTGGACAATACAACCAAAATGTATTTATGTCAAATTTAAATCATTATGATTCATATAAATGATTAAGATGAAGACAGCAGCACTGGGATCAGAATGAAGCAGCTAAATTATTCACCTCTGTGAATTAAGAACACCACATTTCATCATTTGATATTTTTATCTGGTAGTGTGTTTTTTGTAAAACTAAAGACCAAATTGTTTATTAGCTTAAGTGCCAATATCTGCTTTATGTGGAGTCTTAACGTCTCCATGAGTTTGATGCCCTCCACCCATCATACCCAGTCTGTGGGGATTTGGATTTTGTGTTGCTTGTAAGTTACTTTTAGCCCTCTTGTGTGTTGTGTTTTCCCATTTATTGGTTAATTGATTCCACCGTAGTCTTGTTGATGGTACCAGCTGAGCCTCATTACCTAATCATGTTCCATAGGTATTTAGTCTTTCATTTCCTTATCCTGAGTTGTGGGTTCCTTGTCGATGCTGACTGTCATTTGAGTTACCAGAGCTACCTGTTGTCGAACCTGTGTCCGTTCGAGATCCCACTTGAAGTATTAAAAAAGCTGAGTTTCCTTGCCTGCACCAGATGTCTGAGTGGTGGCATTCTTCTCAGCTAGCATTATCTCTAACCAGCATCATCTTCTCTGGTCTCTACATTCTCCAGTACCAGTGAACTTCCCTCTCACCTGTGAATCTCATGTAAACCAACTCTGCTAAATCTCCTTTCATAACTTCATAATGTTGCCAAACTAGGCTCCACTCTCATGCTACCAGATCAAACTGTAGCATGCATTTAGGTCTATTAGTCTGGACTGTTGTAATGCACAGCTCCTTACCATGTGTACCAAGAGTCTCCAGAGGCTCAATGGTTCCATCCTGCAGGTTCTTGTCTGTGGAATGACCTTCTTGGTACATTGAAGGCATCACCACCCACTGAGCACTTTAGAAAAAGGACTAAAGACATTTCTTTAGTCCTTTTTATAGTAAAACATGTCAATCTTTTAAAAGATTTTTAAGATCTGTCTGTACACATTTTGAGATTTTGATCATGAAGCATGCAGTACAAGTAAAATGTATTATTATTAAAACTCAGCATGTTAAAAGTCAGAGTATAAGACATGACTTTCTGGACTCCTGGCAAACATTGAAGCAACCATGAATTGATCTTGTACTAAAAATATTCCAAGGTCAAATGAAACTAGGTCAGCAAAAATGTCCCCATCCAAACTGAGTAAGGATGTTGCTATGTCATTTTTTCTCGTGTTCATGCAGACAAGGTGCTAAAGTGAAGACTTTCTCCATAAAGCATGTTTGTTCCACAGCAAGTGGCACCCGAGCTTTCTCTGCCAGTAGGAAACAGACTCATTTGGTTGTGTGGAGTAATTGAAAGATTCCTGTCTGCCATGTGCGCTGCAGACTCTTAGTTCATCTCCTGCTCTGCACTTATGGAATGTGAGATGTGGATTAGGTCTTATCCTGTTCCCAATGTAGCCTTTCTAAAGCAGGGAATCCAAGCTTCCAATGTTTAGTTGGGGTCTTTGAGCAGACTTTGTTCCAGAGGATGAGGATTTGGACATATTATCCACTCCCTGTCTTTTTAAATGGTTGTTGCCCCTTTTAAGGTCACTGAAACAACAGGATTCATCATCACAGTTCCACAATGTTCAGTGTTAATATAGTCTGCCTCTAGTTCCCAGGACATCAGCCGCCAAAGCTTTATTTAGGTTTTTTGGTTTGATGTTCATCAAGTATCAAGTCTAGTAGACTTCTATGGCGGAGTTCTGAGAGTTTGATTTGTCTCAGTGAAAACCAGATGTAAACTTTGTTTCTGCTGGTCTGGTCTGCTCTAACAGAGGGAGGGAGGGAGAGCAGAGCAGATGACCAATAAACATCAGACCTCTGTTTTCACAGAAAGATGTGAAAAAGTGTGGATCCAAAATCCCCTCCTAAACGCATTAATACTTTCAAGGATTGAAAATATTTTCATAGTGATTTAAAAAATACATTAAATAAGAACTTAAAGAATATAAAGATCACCAATTGTTCAAATAGAACCTCTTCCCACTCATATGACTTTACTTTACTTAACACAGTCAGTGATGAACAACTATCACAAACTTTGTTCCTGCTAATATCTTTTACAGCTACATATTGGTGATCATTGGTTATGATGAAGGAAATGTTATCCCACTTATTAATGGGACTTTGTTTTGTGATTTTCTTTTTAATCCTGCTTTGGTCTTTCTGTGGAGTTTTCATATTGTATGTCTGATTCATCTGCTGCTTGACTAGAGATTCCAAACTGCCCTAATTTAAAAGTGAGTCAAACCCAGACAGACTGACGATTGTCACTGACTCCCAACAAATGTTTATATGCAGTAAAATAAAAAAATAGCACGATTCACACAATTAGTTCAGCTATATTATAAAACACAAAATAAATAATTTATGAATTAATATTTTTGTGGTCCTGGAGGACAGAAATCGTCCATCTCTTGTGTGTAGTTTTACCCTTCGAAATCCTCCAGGTGGCAGAAACGGCTCACTTTATAGCTTCATCTGTTGCACGGGAACGCAGCCAAGGCCAATAAAATCAGCAACATGGTAGAATGAGAACATTTTATTGCTCTAATGAATGTTTATAGGGACAGCTTGTTCAAAAGACACCCTCAAAGCATTCCTCAAATCCAAAAAAACTTTATAAATCCCAAAGAGAAATTTAATAATACAGGGTAGAATGTCTTATGGTGATATAGAAATAAAGCTGACTCATGTTGCAGTGTGAGGATCCTGCAGGTGGACTATGATAAGCTACTGAATGAGTGTCAGGATATGGATAGAAACCATTTTAAAGATGTGAAAAACAAATACTAGACAAAAAAACACCCAAACCTAACTGAACCTGATCAAATGCACAAGAAGGAAAATGACAGTCAGAGTACTATTCTGCACTTTATGATCACATTTATCGATTGTTTGTTATGTGTAATTATGATGGTCATTTGTGTTTGCCCCTGAAATATTAAATGAGTAAATTAATTACATTAAGAAAAAAAGGTGACTTAATTTGCTACAACTTGCAAAGAAAGCATTTCATCATGCAGCACCTCTTGTTTTTAAATCTTTGCTTGTTCTGTTTTTCAGGGAGACAGAGGGCCACCAGGAGACCCGGGGCCGGAGGGACCATCAGGGCCTAAAGTAGGAAAATTATTCAAAAAGTCTTAGATACTCTGAGTTTGTTATTTTGTTCACAAGCTAAGATAAGATTCAGATCTTCCTGTTTGGTGTTTGAAAAGGGCGATCCAGGAACAAGGGGGGCACCTGGACCTCCAGGAGAAAGCGGTGTTGGCTTCCCCGGTCCCAAGGTATTTCATGGATTCTTTCAGTATTTGAATCAGAAATCACTTAGTTATGAAGGCTGGGAAGACAAAGCATGCATTGAAATATCTCCTACCTATAATTAATGACTCTTTCAGGGTGACAAGGGAAGCCAAGGAAGACCAGGTCCACTTGGTCCGATGGGTTCTGGTGAGCCGGGAAATCAGGTCAGTTGGCAAAAATAAACCAAACCCTGACAACAGCTAAAGAGAACATTACTTCTCTCCAATGTTTCTATTCGTTCTCAGCGTTATGCTGTTAACACATGACTGTTCGATGAAAAGTTATTGGGTACAGCCAGTTAACTTTGTTGTCACAGTTATTGTATAATGTTTCAAATTTTGAAACCATTTTTAATATTAGGCACATATAACCCGAGGAAAACACAAATTCTGTTTTCAAATTCTAATTTTGTTTGCTACAAGAAAATGTGAAAATTGTGAAAATGCTGTTGTCCCTCAAACCGTACAAATGTGTGAGCTACGTAGAAGTACCACTTTCATCCAGTGTTAGTGGAAGCTGCTGCACTGAGTCTGCTGCACCATGTGAAGGAGCTCTGTTCCATTATTCTTTGCAGAACTGCTTTAATTCAGACATGTCTGAGGGTTTCTTGACCTTCAATGTGGATGTTGATAAGGCCTTTGTTGTATTTTTGGGGGTATTCAGAGATAAATTTTGGATCATTGTTCTGCTGCAGTCTGCTTGAGTCAGCTCTCCAGGAAAACAGATCACCACACCATCATCAGTCCACAGAATAGTTCCCCAAAAGTCTTTGGGATCATCAACATATTTTTTGGTCAATGTGAGACAGGCATTCATGTTCTCTGTCAGCAGCAGTTCTGGCCTTGGAACTCTCTCATAGTGCCATTTTTACCTATTTCTTTCTTAATAGCTGAATCATGACCTCTGACCTTAACTGAGACAGTGAAGCCTGCAGAGGTTTAGAAACTATAATAATAAAAACTGAAATTGAGGGTTGAATATTGTCCCTTTAAATTCAATTTGCACACAAGCTGGATTTGATTAATTCACAGAACTAAACTCAGTCAAACCTTCTTCACTCACCCAAAACCTAACAGAAAGCTGATCCACTTCTATGGTTCTCCACCACTGACCAGTCTACTGACTGTTAAAAAAGACATTTGTTTTAACAAAATGTTTGGTTCACTTTCTGAGATATTTGTTTTAATTTATTTATTCATTCATTTAATTATTTGTATCCATTGCAGCTACTTGCTTTTGAAGCCCTATGAGAACTAGAGACATAGGGGACATTATTAATAAAACCTATTATTATTATTATTATTATTATTATTATTATTATTATTATTATTATTATTATTATTTATTATTATTATTCAAATAAAAAAAAATTGCCTCTTAATTGACTGAACACACATATCGGTACACACTCTTCAGTTTTTTTCTGCTGAGTGTGCTTTTCTTGGAGTTTTGCTACTCTGATGAAACATTCATGTTAACTAAGCTTGATGACCAAACGGTTACAAACTGTGTGTCACAGTAACTTCCGCAGGAGAATAATGTCTGGTTTTGTTTTGTGTGGTTCTAATGTTCAGGGTCCGACGGGGCCCACTGGAATACAAGGGCCTAGTGGTTTCCCTGGTGACGGTTTAGTGGGACCAAAGGCAAGTTCTCCGGAATTTGTTGAGTCAACCTGACCTTTAACAAACAACACAAGTATCTGATGCAACTCAGTTTTTCTGTGTGTTACAGGGTGACAGAGGGCATGAAGGCCCCAAAGGCAGCCTGGGACCCCCTGGACATGGGCACAAAGGTGATAAGGTATAATTAGCTGTGGCTGAACTTGCAGCTCATGTTGTATAAAACTGAAAAGTGTCACAGTTTGCCATCACATACCATTCTGACTGACAGGGAAATGCAGGTGCACCTGGGGTTCCTGGTTTGACCGGGGCGCCAGGTGCAGGGGTCCAAGGAGAAAAGGCAAGGCCAACAAAAACTGAACATTCTTCACCTCTGTACATTTGGATTTTAACATTTTAAACATGAATCCCTGGTATTTAGGGGGAACAAGGACCCATTGGCCCCTCTGGTCCGAGAGGACCTCCAGGACTGGCAACAGCTGGGTCAAAGGTCAGTGTCAGAATTTTATCTAAAGGTTTTACAGTAGTAATCATAACCATAATGTCTGTCTTTACACCTTTCTGGCTATCTGCATAGGTAGGTAAGTCATCTTTGTTCAAACAGCTCCTCTCATGAATACAATGACAAAGAGCTTCACAGACAAATAAGTTAAGGCAACGAGCAAAAACAACTAGCACCCCAGACGCCGAGTTAAATGAACCAAACAAACTGGCACAGGGTGCGACAGACTGGGCGACCTGTCCAGTGTGACCCCGCCTCTCGCCCAGAACGCAGCTGGAGATCGGCACCAGCAACTCCCGACCCCACTAGGGACAAGGGTGACAGAAAATGGATGGATGGATGGAACTGGCACAGGGATGATTTACTGAGTTTTCTGCTCCAGACTAACAAAATGAGATTCTGGTGACCTCTGTATTTTATCTGTGCTCATTTACTAGACATCTTAATGCATGTAGAACACACCTTGTTGACAATAAGCTTCCAAAGAGCAGCCAGGCTGTTGCTTTATGGACATCATAAACTACCTGAGGGCTTCAAGATCACACAGCGATTCAGTTCAGTTTATGTCAATTGTCTCAAACAAACCTCAAGGAATTTTACCAGAGTAACTGGTCTTTTGCATTTAAAGTGTTTTGCAAACTTATTTCTTTCTTTATTTCAGCATTTTGCCTCCTTGCAACCGCAAATTTTAAAGTATTTCAGACGGGATCTTATCTGACACTTAGAGCTTTGCATGTTTTTCTTAGCAGTGACAGCGAAGATGGTCAGAGTTGATGTGAAAATGGTTGGCGCTGAATGAAGGGACAATCCTGGACAAAAAGCTGCTAGGCTGAAAAAGACAATGACCTTGAACATCCACAATCGTTTAGATTAACTCAAATTCATGCACGAGAATGGTTCAGTCAAAGTCCAGACCTAGATCTAAATAAATATAAATGTTTCCAGGTGGTATCCATCTATTGAAACATTTTCCCTGAAAAGAAAACCAGGCAAACGTTTGTTTAAAGCACAAATGAAATCTCATCTTTGATGTGAATCTGTTAAAAGCTTTTAACAAAACCTGATTTTATGCAGTTTAGCATTTTGAATATGAGCCATACTGCTACTGAAAGATGAAACTGCCAACAAGCAACAAAAATGCTGCATTCTTCTTTTTTGCTTCTCTCTTGTTTTAAAACCAGAATATAAATAATAAATATATGCTCATTATATCTGTAAATTGCTGGTATTCCAATTTCTTTTCTTTTCCAGGGTGACCAAGGTTTTCCTGGAGAGCCAGGTCATCAAGGAGAAAGAGGCGCCGGTGAAACAGGGCCCAAGGTAAAAGAGCCAGAGCTTGTTTAGATACCAGTTGATGGGAACAGACTCTACAGATGGACTAATGATCTTCAGGGTCAGACGGGACCTGATGGGGCCCCTGGGATACCAGGCATTCCTGGTGAAGATGGAACCGTAGGGCCAAAGGTAATTCTGTGTTTCTCTAAGTTGACATTCAGACTGGATGATGCTCATTTTCCAATATTTTTTTGTACAGGTAAATTTCCCTTTTAGTGATTATTATGAATGTGTCATAATGAAGAACATGGAAACGGATCTTCTCAAAACACTAAACTGGACAGACAGATCAGATTCATATGCAGCAATAATGTTTCAGATCAGTCCAAATAAGATAACCATAAGATAACCATATAAAGATTCAAAGTCCATTTCATAAGTTTTAAATCTAGTTATTATAACACAGTGTAGTGAAATTCTATTCATAATGCCAGCTGGGTAAAGGTCAGCTGGTGGCATCAAGTATTTTGAGACAAAATGGAGCAAGAAGATGAAACGCTGGTTGTGTGTCATTCAATATATAATCACAGTGGTGCCAAATTAACATGAGACAAAATGAATAAAACAAAAATGAATATTTTGTTTAATTTACAGTGATTCAACACCCACTGCAATTGGCAATCTGCCCAGATGAAATGACACAAGAATACCTAGAATAGTTCAATAACAGTAATATTACAATGTTTATCTAGATTCTAGACTCAATTTAAATATTAGTCAAGCCCCTGATTAGAATTCTTCATAAGAGCACCTATGGGAAATCAGGAATTATTATTATTATTATTATTATTTTATTATTATTTTATTATACTAATACTGACTTATTCTGCAATAGTACCATTTTTTCATCAATTTCCCCTTTTTACCATATCCACCTGCTAATGGAACCTGTCATATTATAGCCTCCCTGTCTCAGTTGAAGAACTAATCCCCATTGCATGGCGCTGCCACCACCATGTTTCACAATTGGGATTTTTTTTGTCAGTTGTTTTACAGTAAATATACTTTGACCAGTGATGTTACATGTGTTAGTAGTTGGTTCCTCTCACTGGGAGGTGTCCAGTGCTGGGGATGAACCAAACCCTGCTTTAAACTTCTCCACATCTTCCTCCCTGACCGTCTGCTTGATTTCTCTTTAATGTTCCCTAAAGAACCTCTAAAGCCAAAAACACAATAGCTGATCAAATGACCTAATGTTGGACTCACCATTAGCATAGGAGTGCTGGTGCCTGATCACAGTTTTCAGATTGTGTTCAGATTGTGAACACAACACAGTCAGTAAATACATGAGCACTGTATTTTTAACCTCCTGCTTCAATGGTGTTTGCTAATCTGAAGTTTTGAACCAAAACTTCATCATATGACCAAATTTAGAACGTTCAAGGAGTTTGAAGACTTTTGCGAGAAAGTGTATTTCTCTTGAAAAACATACAGCAGTTAAAACACAGTCCAAACCCCAAATGAATCTTAATCTTGCTGAATGACATTAATCTGTTACTATCAGAGCTGAAATGCAGTTTGACATGAAATTCACGTCACTATCAATGATTGCTGTCAGGATAAAACAAATAACAGCAAAATAGAAATATAACTCAGCTGTTGTTCACCTGGTTTTAACACAACAGTTTTAGTGTTTTAGAGGAAACCTTGTCATTTCCAGACTGGTCAGCTCTCGGCCTAACTTCATGTGTGTCACATCTGGATATCTAGAATATATTTTTTACTTACTAAACAACACAGCAAATAAAACAGCAAAGAGCTGAATGCTTTACTGTTTTCATAATATTGTGTAGCTTTATGTATTATTTGTTTCTTAATGACACAAGGGAGAGATGGGTTTGCCAGGACCCCAAGGCCCAGAGGGAGCACCAGGAAGAGGCACATCTGGAGAAAAGGTAACATTCTGATCATCAGCTGTTGAGCTGCAGCTCAAGCTTTAAGTAAGGCAGCAGTGAAGGGTCAGAAAGTAAAGTTTGTCAGATTCTCTGGTGAATGAAAAGACAGTTTTCTCTTATATTCTCTTCTTTGTTTCTTTCTAATAAGCTAACGTTTCCAGTTGATTGATGTTTCATCCAAGACACACACACACGCACGCGCACGCACGCGCACACACACACGCACACACACAGACATCAATGTACAGTATGATCTGTGATAAGATGTCTAATGTTTCAGGGTGATAGAGGTGACCGAGGTTCCAGGGGACTGTCAGGCTCTCCTGGCCCCATTGGACCTTCTGGAGCTAAGGTATGGAGAACAATAATAATAATAATAATAATTATTATTATTACAGAACCAATCATATTCAGCTCCACGGTATCAGTGATATTATTACCAAGGTGTATCAATGTTTGTAAATGTTTTGGTTTCAGAACTACAACAGTTATTTACATTTATAATGTTTGTTAATTTATCTGCTGAGATGTAAAATATAATAATAATAAAAATATGCTTCCTGTTGCTGGTTGAAGCATGAAGCAGTGGTGCTACTTCTCCCTCACATCGCGTTGCCCTGTTGGTCTTCTGGCTGAAAGAAAGTTACTTACAATAATTCTTCACTCCTAATTCTCTACAGTTGACACTGGTTCATAAGTGTAGTAGGGAACCCGCAGGTTTTCCAGAAAGTTAATCAGAAAACCAGATTAAATGAATCTGGGCTTGATGCTCATCCTGTCATCATCCTTTGGACTCCAAAGTTCTCTTTTTTATCTTAAGTTTTTAATTCATCAGCTTGATTCTTACAGTCTTAGTTATAATTTGTTCATTTACTTTTATTTATAGTCGTTTTTGTAACATTAGTTTCTCTTGTGTGTACCTTCCAGGTGTGTTGTGTTCTGTTTATTGTGTATTAGTTTTCTTTCTTCATATAGTTCCCAGTTCGATCATCTGTTTTCTATTTATTCACTTGTTTCTATTTATTTCTCATTTTCCAGCTCCTCCTGTTTCTCAGTGACTTTCTCACCTTGTGGATTGTTATTTTCCGGCACTGGGAGTCTTTTGTTATTTTCTGTTTAAGGGCTGTTTAGTTCTCTGGTTTCTGTTCTTCCTCACCTTGTCAAGATTTTCTTAGTTTAACTGAACCTCGTTACATTTCCCCACAACTTCAGCCTTTTAACAACCAACCACCTGCTTGTTCATTAATCGCTATTTGGACCGGTGAGATCAAAGCCGATTGTTTTAGATAGTGTGCCACCAGTTACATTTGCGCAAAAACTAAAAGAAATGAGGAAAAATGACATAATGGTGACAGTGGGAAGGTCTGAAGCTGCTTCTTCTTGTCAAGACTTGAAAGATTTGTCAAAGTAGCTGGAACCATGGACTTTGCCATTCACCTGAAGTTGATGCACACTTGTGTTTCTGTTTATGCAGTTGACATTTTATCCCAAACAGCTAACAAATGTAGATGTAGCAATGCAGCTAATATCAAAGCTAATATAAACTGGTTAGAAGAGGAGTCAGTGGTAACAAGAAACAAAGTGATGAGGGAAGTGCAGAAACAGCCAATGCAGCAGAAGAGCTAGATGTTCTCTGAAGAGCCAAGAGCTTCTTCACAGGAAGCCGCTTGAGATTTTCTTTAACACAAGCTCTAACGTTTGATGTCTATGAATAGCAGCGGTGTTTAATTCATATTAATTCATTTATTTATAGAGATGATCACATTTTTTCTTTTTTCCACATGGTTTAAATGGTTGCGCTTCAATGCTTTTAACAAAAGCCTGTCTGTTTGATGTTTTCCTGGCTCAGGGAGAGCCTGGCAGCTCAGGAATGATGGGCCTACCTGGACCTCCTGGAAGGAGCTACCCAGGAACAAAGGTAGAAGAAAACCAGATACATACACATGTATGTAACGGAATTCAAGGAATTATTTAAAGAGTGAATATGAGCAAAAATGGATGAATTCCACCACTGGCTGTCTGCCCATTTTTCTGTCAGCTGATAGCTCTAAATGTGATACTGCAAAGATTACTAATGAGAAATGCAAACACATCACAAACTTAATTACAATGGTATAGATGAGTCCTGAGCTTTAACGTTGATTCAAGATCAAAACTCAGCACGAAAAGAGAGGAAAACTATGTTTGTATTCAATTTATTTACATTTTTGGTTGTAACAATACATCTTTGGCATTAAATTCTTTTATACATTAAAGCCTGTCTAGTTCCCCTGTGGTGGTGCTACATTTGAAAGGAAAATGCATTTGTAGATTAAGGAGCAGAATTAATTGGATTTACTGTGATGGTAAGCAAAAAAAATCCTTTCTAACCCTAACCCTAGCTCCAACATCCATCCACAGCATTTTGCACTGAGATGCGTTGATCACATGTCAGAATACTCTAGCGCAGTGTTTCCCATCCCTGGTCCTTCAGGCTCACCGCCCTGCATGTTTTAGATGGTTCCCTGCTTTACTACGGGCCTGATTCAGCTAATTGCAGTTCAGCAAACACCTACCAATTGAAATCACCTGGACTGAAGCAAGAAAACACCTAAAAGATGCAGGGTAGTGTGGCTGCTCTAAAGCAGGCATCCTCACATTCAGGCCTCCAGAGCTGGTACCCTGCAGCTTTTAAATGTGTCCCTGGTTCTTCTTCTTCTTCTTTAGATTTTAACGGCAGCTTGCATCCATTACTGTTGCCATCTATTGGATCCTAATATCTATATCTCAAATTCTCATAATGATCCCAGTATTTTTTAAAAAACAAAAAATCTTCTTTTTTCCCTCAATACTATTTAACTAATCAACTACGTTCTCAAATTTCAATTCCCTATTAAAACCCAATTCCGTTTTTAATAATCTTTGATTTACATGTTTTCTACAACTAATAAAAACATGTTCCATTGTTTCTACAGAATCACACCAACTATATAAACCAGTAAGATGTTTCCCCATCTTAAAAGAGTTCCATTTAAAAAACTGTGACCGGTTCTTATTCTAGTTATAATTATCTCCTCCCTCCAGTTTATTCCTCTAATTCTTACTACATTAACTGTATTTTGAATCATATATAAATGTCTTCCATTTATTTCATTATCCAACCTAATTTTCCATATCTTCTTGCTTTCTCTCCAAATTATACTTTTGCCTTCAGATTTAGATAACTTTACTTATATATCAATATCTTCTTTTTTAATAGCCTCCTTAGCCAACCTATCTGCTCTTTCATTACCCAAAATACCTACATGAGCAGGAGTCCAAAAATAATATTACATTTTTATTTTGTTCACATATGAACAGCCATAACCTCATATAATATATTTTGATGATTATGTGTACATCCCTCTTCAATACTCGACAATGCAGATCATGAATCACTGCAAACTATTATTTTATTTATATTAGTGTCCTCCATCCATTCTAAAGCTAATAATATAGCACATAATTCTACTGCATATATACTCAGATAATTAGATGTTCTTTTTGAAATAGTAATATTTAATTCAGGAATCACTACTACTATACTAGTTGCTTCATTTTTTGGGTATTTTGAACCATCAGTAAAAATTTGCAAATAATCATTATATTTATTCTGTATTTGGCACTTCTTTTGTTTCAAACTCCACCAAAACAGTTTCTGTTTCAACTTTCTCTGGACCCTTTGTCAGTCTTCGTGCTCCTATTTCTTTTTTTTTCACCCACTCTAACAACTGTTCTAACTTTGACTTTAAACACCCACCCAAGTTTCTTTACTTTTTCCACCTGATCTTCTGAATTACATCCAATCAGAAGATTTCTTTCTGTCTGTCAGTATTTTAGCATGTTTAATATCTCCAAGTCCTTCGTTTAACTTAAGTGGATCGATCTTCTTAACCCTTTCTCCTTTATCAAATCTTACTATAATGTTCATAGTTGGATTTTTTTGATTCTTCTACTCTTTCCTCAGTGCCTTCACTCTCAGTGTCTTCTGTACTTTCCTCACTTCGCTTTATCCTCTTCCTTTCAGCGGCTCGCTGCTTCTTACCACCCTCCCCCACCTTTTCCCACTCTTTTTCTTCATTTTGACCACCCATCCCTTCCTCGTCACTACAATCCACACTATTCCACTCACTTCTTTCCAAATCCATCGCTGCCATATTCTGATTTAAGTCGCATTTATCAACAAAAGTTCAGTTCAAAACTTTTCTGCCTTCGCGCCCAAACTCTTTGTCAGCGTCCGTTCTGACAGCAGCATCACCCTCCAGAGTTCTGCTAATGACCTGATTATTTGACTCAGGTGTGTTGAAGCAGAAATCCCCACTCTACTGATGGCTTCTAGGAAACTTTCTGGGCATCAGAAAAAGATCATAATTAAAAACCTTACTTGTTTTTCCACACGATTTCAAACAAATGTGTAGCAAACTATGACAGTAGTAAAAGCATAGAAAGTGCTTTTTGAATTCAAAATAAGATTCATATTAATTATTGTTTTACAATGCTTGTCAAAAGAAACTATTAACTTTGTTCCCTCTGATGTAAGTTTAATGTTATGCGAAACAGGAAGGTCACTGATACATTGTGAACTCATCTCAACCATCACTGACTTCACAAGAGGACTGTTAGGATTTCTTTTTTGTCAGTGTTGCCTTATTTAATTTGGCTCCAAATGATATGAGTATGGATTTTTAGAGGTGAAAGGCCATATTATCATAACACAGAACCAGAGACAGTCTCATTTATTTCAAATGTCTAACACCCTGACCAATTTGTTGATTTTTAAAATATGAATAGATATATTTTAAAGATTTGCCAAGAACAACGACCTTCCCAGCCTTCCCACTGATATGGTCATTTCTGTGTTTATATAGAATTACCAACCTTTATATAGGTGGTTTTTGTACATGTGTTTTTCCTGTCATGAATCCTTTTGGTTTTGTTGTTCCTGACAGGGAGAGACGGGCCCTGTGGGACCATCGGGACCTGTTGGAGAGCCTGGAGTGGGAATAATTGGACCCAAAGTAATATATTCACAGATTCTAGAGATTATTTACCTATGAAAAACAAAAAAAACTTAAGAGTGATGAAACTAAAGGCAAATGTAACTCAATTTATTTATCATGCGTTTGCAGTTTATTCAGTATAAAAGAGGTCCAAAACTTTCAAAATGCAGTTCTGTGGAGGATTTATTCACCAGTGGCAGGCAAACAACGAGGTGCCTGTTCACTGGGGGCCTTTTTGCCTCTCCTGCTCTGGTTCTGCCTGGCAGACAGTCTGGTTTCCTCACCTGCTCATCCACTGACTGTCTGTTTAACCGGTAAAAAAAACCGGATGACCATCCCATATGTACAGAGCTGCCTAAAGCCAGCGTATTTATACTTGAATTAGCCATCTCCCAAACAGGAATATTTTCTTGGATTTAACTTAACTCAGGTACATGTTCAACATGTTCTTCTCACAACAAACATTTATTCTGTTAATCAGAGCCTAATTTGACAGGAAAATGCATTTGTAGATTAATAGGATTTACTGTGATGGTAAGCAAATCCAACTTAAGCAAACTCTACTAATAACAGTTATTTAGGTGTCTGAGTCATTTCCTCTGAACTCCACTGTTGCTCTCACTCTGGGTTCTGCCTGGTTTCCTTTGTGTTTTGTCTAACTTTGCTTTTAGTTTTTTTTTTTTTTTCATTAATGAGGGAAATATTACTGTGTATATGTTAACATCGGGAAAATACTGTAGATATCAAACTTAACTTAAAAGACATTAAACTTCACAGTTTGACGCCTTGAATTTGGCCTCTGTCTCTTTAAGAAGCTCCTGCTCTTTCAAGCGCAATAACACCTTCCCATTCTGGCTTTTACAAACGTTCTTATGAGCATTGGACTGAGCAGTGGTTGGTATGATGAGCTCAACTTACTTGCAGAGTTATTCCTGCAGTCGGAGGTTTGATCCACACTCCATCCATCTCAGTCTTTTGACTTTGGGTAAGGCCTGCCTCGCCTGCTGGTGATGGTCAGAGGACCAACAGCAGGCAAGGTCCTGATGACCATCAGTGTGTGAATGTGTGTGTGAAGCACTTTGGAGTCCTCTGAACTTGAAGAAGTGCTATACAAGTACAGGCCATTTGCATTTTTATCTTTCATTTGCAGTAGACCTGTTGATTCATGTTGGTATTCTGACTGCTTCCGACTCCATCACCAGGGAAACAAAGGTAGTGTTGGACCTGATGGGCCAGCGGGGCCTAAAGAAGACTCTGTGGCTGGACCTCAGGTAAAAGAAGTACATTGGAGTCCTTCTATTAAAGTCACATTTTGCTTAGTACCGACAACGTCAGAGGTTACTGTCGAAACATCTTTGACTCCATCTCCAGGGTTTGCCGGGTTTGACTGGACTACGAGGAGAAATGGGACCTGAAGGAAAAGGATTACCGGGAGCAGCGGTGAGCTGTATTTTATAGATTAATAAACTACAATAAAGTTTGGAAAGTAATTTTACAAACATCTATACTGGAGGGTTGAGCTGCCTATGAGGTGAATGTGATCAAATTTTGTTGTTTTGTTTACTTTTTTTGATAGGGTGACAGAGGCTTACCGGGTGTACCAGGACCCTCAGGACCTCCTGGAACTGGACTTCCTGGGCCAAAGGTCAGAGTGGGAATTACAAAAATGTGTGTCCCTTTGAAATGTTTCATTTGATTTTGAAAATTCTAGAAATCTATCTAATGGATTCCTTAATGTCTTTGGTTTACAGGGTTCTACTGGACAGCCTGGCCCACCTGGCATGCATGGGCCTCCGGGAGAAGGACTACCTGGACCGAAGGTATGAAGGAAACAGTAATGGGGTCTGAATGAGCTTCTGTGTCTCATGTTGTTATGAGAAAAGGTCAGAACTTTGGACCCAATCAAGGTGGTGAATTCTGACATTTTGAGTCAATCATTTTTCAGTTTGGCCCATTGACCTTCAGTCTTCCATGTGATCCGATGTGTTGGACAGTCTGACCAATCCATCCACTTTATCTCCAGGGAGAGCCTGGATTTCAAGGTCCAATGGGACCAAGAGGGCTTCCAGGAGTGGATCTCTCAGGACAGAAGGTACAGTAACTCTGAGGCTGCAGGTGGGAATAATTTCATACCTGACTTCTACTGCGGTCACTTACCAGTGCTCCAAAATGCTGAGGAAGGCTTTTATGCTACAGGGTGGTCAAGGATCTCCTGGAAATATGGGGAAAAAGGGAGACACAGGGGACCTAGGACCACCTGGCTCTCCCGGAAAACCGGTAACATGACAGGTTCAGTTTACTTAAAGGGCCAGTTTATTAATCACTCTTCAATCTATGATATCAGACTGTTTTATACACTTATTCATTTTATATCAACCTAAAATTTCTGATTGGTATGTATTAGTGTTTTTCCACATAATTTATAACTTTGTTTTTTTTCTTATTGCCTATATTCCAGTCATGATATCGTATATAACCATATTCTGATCCTTTAGGGGAGACCTGGAGAAAAAGGAGAGCCAGGACTTGCGGTTAGTACCAGACTGGGACAAACGGCTTAATCATGGACTTCTGGGTTTCTTACATTTTTTTGCTTCCCATCCACAGAGAGATGAAGTCATCCAGATCATAAAGGAAATATTTGGTAAAACTCTGAAGGAGTGTATGTTTAAGTAACTGTTGTTGTGTTATATATTCAAGTAATGGGGTCTGAATGGGGTTTGTGTTATATATTCAAGTATATAAAACTGATCTATAATACAAAGTATATAGTGAGGTCAGAAAGACATAAAATTATGACTTGATATTTTTTGTGTAAGTCAGAGCATAGCAATACAAACTGCTGATATCTAATTTTCTCTGTGTACATAAAGGTTTTAAACCATTACCTTTTCCCTTTCTGTGTTCTAGGATGTGGCGTCATGTGCAGAGAGATTCCACTAGAGCTGGTATTTGTGATTGACAGCTCTGAGAGCGTGGGGCTGGAAAACTTTGAGGTGGTTAAGGACTTTGTGAACGCGATTATTGACCAGTTCACTGTGAGCCAGGAGGCCAGCCGCGTTGGGGTGGTGCTCTACAGCCATCTGAACACGGTGGTGGTCAGCCTGCTGCAGCAGCCCAGCAGGGAGGAGATCATGGCTGCTGTCAGAGCCATGCCCTACCTGGGCGAGGGCACCTTCACCGGCAGCGCCATGCTCCAAGCCAGGAAGGTGTTCAGAGACTCTCGACCCCATGTGAGGAAAGTGGCTGTTGTTTTAACGGATGTTCAGGCAGATAAGCATGATCTGGTGCAGTTTAAAGAGACAGAAGGCCATGCAGAGGGGATTGAGGTGTTCATCATAGGTGTGGCGAACAAGACTGTTCCTCTTTATGAAGAGTTTCTGAGTGAGATGAAGACTGTCGCCTCTGATCCTAAAGAAGAACATGTCTACATTATTGATGACTTCCTATTGCTGCCTGGTGAGTTAATACACAACAGTTCATTGTTATTGTTCTAAAGTGTGTTGACTATTAAGAAGACACAATTTATGAAGTTCATATGTGAGATTAGTTAGAAGGGTCATACAAACAACACAATCAAACGTAAATATGACATACATGCACCAGATTTATTTTGAAGGTTGTGAAATTCAATGAGCTGCTTGGAAAGCTGTTTTCCATCAGGCAGAGGATGTCTGAAAGGAAAAGACATGACTTCAGTCCTTTTTGTTTTCATTGTCCTTGTAAGAGGTGGAATGGCTCAGATTTCAAACAAAACTCCAATTCAGTGAGCACAACACTGCATGTAAATAGTAAGCATCAGTTGTTTTGCAAGATGTTCACAAGAGAATATGTTCCAGTTGTTAAAAGCTTCTCATACAAATCAGTTCTTACTTTGCGAGCAGCTAAGAAAACTACAGACATAAGACCAACTAGACGTATCAGGAGTTTATTTGTGGATTCTGTATTTTGAGCATTTTATGTAGTTATCATTAAGAACCTGATCTTTTACATTGAATAAGATGAAAACTACCTTACCAGTAGCATGCATAGTGATATATATGTTGTGGGCAGCGGGGCCCGGCTAATACCCGTGGTGAAACGGACGACGGAGTCCGGCGAAAACAGGCGCTTAAATTCCGTGACGTGATA